>CAUYLG010026112.1:0-91198 GCA_963573385.1 Cacajao melanocephalus | reverse complement strand
TTCAGTTATTTCTTTAGGAGTGTGGTAACAGACTAATACACATAATGTCCTTCAAATTCATCAATGTTGTTGTAAATGACAGGATAGCTGAATAGTATTCTATCGTGTATATACACCACATTTTAAAAAATCCATCAATTGATGGACACTTAGGTTGATTCTATAGCGGAGCTATTGTGAATAGTGTTGCAATAAACATGGGAGTGCAGACATCATGTTGACATAGTGATTTCATTTTCTTTGGATACTTATTAGTAGGATTGCTGGACTGTATGTGTGAAAACTCCATACTGTTTTCCATAATGGCTGTACTAATTTACATTCTCATCAACAGTGTATAAGAGTTCCTCTTCACATCTGTGCCAGCATTTGTTATTTTTTGTCTTTTTGATATAGTCATTCTAATTGGAGTGTGGTGATATCTCATTGTGGTTATGTTGAACATTTTTCCCATATACCTGTTGGCTATTTGTATGTCTTCTTTTGAGAAATATCTCATCAGATTTCTTCCTCAAAATTTGATGTTTTTTAAACCATTGAGTTGTTTGAGCTTCTTATATATTCTTGATATTAACTCTTGTCAGATGCATAGTTTGTAAATATTTTCTCCCATTCTATAGGCTGTCTTTCACTAGATTGTTTCCTTTGCGGTACAGAAGATTTTTAGTTTGATGTAGTTCTATTTATGTATTTATATTTAGTTTTGTTGCTGGTGCTTTTGGAATGGTATCCAAAAAATTCTCACCCAGATCAACTCCACAAACCATTTCCAATGTGTTTTCTTCTAGCATTTTTATTGTTTCAGGTCTTACATCAAGGTAGTTAATTCATTTTGAGTTGATTTCTGATTATGGTGAGAGATAATGATCTAGCTTTGTTTTTCTGTATATGGATATCCAATTTTCCCAGCACCCTTAATTGAAGGGACTGTTTTTTCTCCATTGTGTGTTTTTGACATCTTTTTCAAAAATCAGTTGTAAGTATCTGAATTTATTTTTGTGTTCTCTAGTCTGTTTCATTGCTTTATATCTCTGTTTTTATGAAAATCCCATGCTGTTTTGGTTACTATAGCTTTTTAGTTAATTTGAAGTCCGATAGATAGGGTGACACTTCGAGCTCTGTCTTAAGAATTCTGTGGGTATCGAGGTCTTTTGTGGTTCTATACACATTTTATTTTATTTTTTCCTATTTCTGTGAAGAATGCCACTGCTATTTTGACAGGGCTTGCACTGAATCTGTAGATCACTCTGGGTAGTAGAAACAGTCTAATTATATTAACTATTCCAATTCATGAGCATGCAGTATTGTTCTATTTATCTGTGTCTTCAATTTCTCTCAACAATGTTTATAGTTTTCAGTGTAGAGATCTTTCATCTCCTTGGTTAAATTTATTCCTCAGTATTTATTATTTTTTGTAGCTATTGTAAATGGAATTTACAATTTTTCTTTATTTCTTTTTCAGATAGTTTGCTATTAGTGTATAGAAATGCTATAGATTTTTGTATGTTGATTTTGTATCCTGCAAATTTACTGGATTAGTTTATTAGTTCTACCATTTGTGTGTGTGTGTGTGTGTTTTTTAGGGGTTTTAAAAATATGTAAGGTCATATGTAAACAGGAGCAATTTAACTTCATTTGGGATGCCATTCAGAATCTTCTCTTGCTGAATTGCTCTGGCTAGGATTTCCAGTACTGTGCTTAATAGAAGTGATGAAAGTGGACATCCTTATCTTGTTCCAGATCTTAGAGGAAAGGTTTCAACTTTTCCCTGTTAAGTATGATTAATTCCTTGTCTGACAGAGTTTTTTGTAATTTAGTGTCTTCCTGTGGATCCCTTCAATTTTTACCTTACATTATCACAGATAACAATGTGTTGGCATACAATAAGAGCTTAATCAGTATTTGTTTAATGAATTAATGAGTTTGCAGTGATGGAGGTTGCAAATGGACATTTACAAAATAGCAATCATATTAAAAACTGCTCTTATTCTAATAAATATATTGCCTAAACATGGAATCATGATAGAGAAAATAGTTGAAAATGGTCATGATGATTGAACTGATGCCAAATATCAAAAGCATTTTGGGAAAACTTTTATGGCCTATAGGCCACCTAGAAATATCTGATGTTTAAGCCTCCTCAGAATTCCTTCTCGTAGGAACTTAGGGCTGAACAGTACAGATTTTCATAAGTCTGAAGTATGCTGTGTTAGAGGAATGCTACAACACAGCCCTTCTCTAACTATTGCGGTACCTTGCAGCTCTTGCTTATTCATATTCTCAATTTCCTGTTCTACTTAAGAGTTTCTTTCTCCTCATAAACTCCATTTAGAGTGACCCTCATGACCCTGAATCTTGCTCAAGGCGTTATTCCATCTCTATTTTTCAGTAATTATGACCTCATTTTTTTCCGTATGTTTCCAATCCAAATTTCTGTGAATTCTCTTCCACAGAATATTCCCTATGATTGCCCAAGCTATTTGAGAAAATGCCATAGGATTCTGTCATACCCATCTGTGGCCTGGAAGAACTGTTACTTGGTCTACATCAGTCAGAGCTGTAGATGACACAGTTTTGTTTGGAAAGGACAATGGTAAAGACAGTTATTCAAATTGGTGTGTCTACCCTAGTATCAGAACAGCAACTATAGCAACGTGAAACAACAACAACAAAACAAGAATTGAAAACTAGAAGCATATTGATATCACAGTTGCATGTGGAAAATTCAGAATATCCAACTGCTTTTCCTAAGTATAGAAGGTCAATTGTCACTATTTTGTTGAGGTTGATTCTTCATTGATGAAATGTGTAAGATTTGTTTTAAATTCTTTCAGAAATAGAACACAGCTTGCAATCTGTATAGCGAGACAAGATTATCTGATTTATATGTCCAAGTTCTGCTTTTCAGGTTTTTATTATAATTCCTGCTATTCTTGGCTTACAATAATAATGCAGACTTACTGAATTTTCCCTTAGAACATATATCTTATCCATCTGCAAATAGTGTTTTACATGTAGAATTAATATTACCCATATTATCATATTAAGTATAGTAAGTTATAGAAGATGAGAGGTAGAATCCTGATAATTGCTTTCATTTTCAAAATATATATACATAAGTAATATTTTGATATTCTGTTTCAAGTACACCACTCATATATTCTTCCAAGCCAGAGGTTGTTGGGGAGAGAAAAAGAGAGAGAGAAAGAGAGACGTGGGTAAGAGGGAGAGGGAGAGAAAAAGAGAATCAAGCGCTGGGCTTAATGGAGAGAGAATGTTTATCAAAATGCAGTTAAACAACAAATATTTCTTAAGGCTTTTAAATATGTCTTGATTTTTATTAAGGACAATTTAGGCATATGTCATCAACTTGGTACATATATTTAAAATCTTTAAATAGAAGTCTAGTAAAAATCAGGAAATCAAATGACACATACAGATGACACATATACATGAAGCCTAGGTGGCATACATATTTCCTAATTGTGTATTTTCCGTTTTATTTTCCTACAGAATTTGATGTCTTAGACTTATAAGATACCTCCTTGACTAGGTCAATGTTTGAGAATATTCTCTGGATTACAAAATTAGAGGCTGTGGCAGACGGGTCACTGGCTCTGAGACAAAATATCTAGTGCTAAAAGTAAACAACAACGACTCTCTTCCAGCATACTACTGGGAAGCCACATGGAATCCATATACATGTCCTGCTTTCTGTATGCTCTAATTCAATCCTGGTTCAGATTATAGAGGGCATTAAGCTGCCAGCGTAGCCACTAGCTTTTGGTGGGGCTCCCACATCTTTGCCCTGATTTTGCTCTAGTATTTACACATAGATTCAACCTATGCCCTTATGAAACAAAATAAAAGAGCTTAACTCTCCCAATATGAGAGAAAATTCATCCCATGTTTCTTTAACTGCACTATGTCCTGCTCAAATTATGCATTGTTAATGTTTGGTCTTTTAAAAATAATATATTTTATTGAATCCAGTATGCCAACAATATTATCATTTTGACATGATCAATGTAAAAAAATTACTAATGGCACAGTTCACATTCTCTTTTTTATATTAAGTTTTTGAAATCCTAAGTGATTTTTACAATTACAGCATATTGCAACAGCGATGGTAAATTTTTATCAGAAACACTTAATCTGTATTTAAATTTCAGGAAGTAGAGAGTTGAAAAAGTAAATTCACATAGCAAAATTTGGTCTTTTAAATAATCTATCTATTTGCAGTGCTCTGGTCAAACAGGAAATAAGAATAAGCTTTCATTTTCTTTTTCTCCATATTTTTGTTCTTGAGATAAGATACTCTACTCAGCAGCCTTGCAAATCTTTTGATGAAGGAAACACTTGCACTGCAGCAGATGGCCACTCCAGGTAAACGTGGGAGGACTGCCATACTGGGTGTCAGTAGGGACAAGTACACTGGCAAACACTGAAATTACCTCCCTGACTAATTTTAGCCTTATTTACTAAACTCATGAAAGAAATAAAGACAAAATGTATTGTTTCTAACTGCTGTTTTATTTTTATATTTATTTTTTTTTTGAGATGGGGGTCACATTATTTTCACCAGCCTAGTCTTGAGCTCCTGGCTTTGAGAAATCCTCTAGCCTTGGCCTTCCAAAGTGTTAGAATTACAGGCATGAGCCACTGTACCCTATAGCTGCTGCTTCTTTTTTCTTCCTTTTGTTTTGTGTGTGACAAGATTTTAGTCTGTCACCCAGGCTACAATATAGTGGTATGATCTCAGCTCATTGCAACCTCCGCCTCCTGGGTTCAAGCAATTCTCCTGCCTCAGCTTCCCGAGCAGCTGGGACTATAGGTGCCCACCACCATGGCAGCTAATTTTCATATTTTTAGTAGAGACCAGGTTTCACCAGGTTGGCCAGGCTGGTCTTGAACTCCTGACCTCTGGTGATTTGCCCGCCTTGGTCTCCAAAAGTACTGGGATTACAGGCATGAGCTACCACACCCAGCCAGCTGCTTTCTTCCTTTAACAAGGATGACAAAGAACCTTCTTTCTCTTTTCCTTTATATGGCTCTAGAAGATTCAAATGGAGCCCTGCTAGGTCTCTGATAGGACTTCAGTCCTAAGAAAAAACATATAGACTTCTTGCTGGCAGTTGAGAAAAAGCAAAAACAATTGGCAACAAAACATTACTTTTTTATGATAGGAGAATTATGTGAGGAATTAGAGCAAATATTTCAGTCAGAAATGAAGTTAGACCAAGGTGCACAATATGAGACTATTACCAAAATGCTGTAGGACATGAAAAACAGAATAGCCAGTTTTGTTTTTGAAAGTGCAATGAAGATAATTGACACATTGGATTTTACAGAAATGTAGAAGGAATGCATACAAAATTTGCATAGAATTCAAAGGAAAATAGTAAAAAATGAAATAAGGAAAAAAGATACGGTATCAGAGCCGATAAAGTGGTCACTTCCATCTAAGACACAAAGGGAGATGACTGCTCTGTACTGGAGAAAGATTTGAATATTTACATGTTAAGGGATTAGGAGGAACAAAACAATAAAATTAACTAAAGTCCAAGATGTGACATACCTGGATATTTGGTAAAATTTTAAAATTTCAAAGGTGAATTTACAATCCTTTAACATCCACACTGGGTGAAACTAGTTCTTTATAAAAAGACAAAACAAAGCTAGCAGTTTCTCTACAAGAATAAAGACTAAAGTCTCATGAGTCAAAATCTTCACAGTTTTAAGAGGATATCATTTTGAACAAGAAATGTTTACCTAAAAATGTTTTCTTCATATATGAAACAATCAAAATTGACTCTTACTTATATAAGGTCTCATAAGTTTACTTATCTTAAACTTATCAATAAAATAAGTTTCTTATAAACATAAATTTAAGATGAAATTAGTTAGCAGTCATATCTCTCTATCAGTTGAGATTGGTTCCAAGAAACCTGGGGTATAACAAAATCTGGGGATGCTCAAGTATTTCATATAAAAAGGCATAGTATTTGCATATAACCTACCGACATCCTTGTGGATACTTTAAATCATCTCTAGATTACTCATGATGCCTAATATAATGTAAATGTAATATAGCAGGTATTATACTGTATTTTTATATTATTTTTATTATGCATTGTTATTTTTTATTTTATTTTTGTAATGTTTTTAATTGCCATTGTTTAATCTGTGAATATGGACCTACGGATCCAGAGGGCTCACTACGTAACAATAAAATGGAGACATAAAACAGAAAGAATGACAAACTTACATAAACACCCATGTCATATTGTGGGGTGACTTTATCTTTTCTCAGCATATAGACAAAAGTATAAACAAATGATAGGTCATCAGTATGACTCTAAAATATGCATATGCAAATATAATAAAGCAATGGCAAATAATTAAATTAAGGGTACTTCCAAATAATTTCTAAATTTACTAATAGTTTACTACTTTATTTTTAAAATTAGGAAGGACTCACAAATTGCCATTATTGTTGACTTTATCATTTGTTGTTTCTCCTTAAACCTTATGATGTGCTTAATTATATTAATAGATTTGGAAATACAGATTTTGTAGCATGACAAGTCCCCCACCAGGTTACTTAAGTGTCTATATCTGCTGCTTGAACCCTGAAGGCTGGGCAGTGAGCCAAGGCCATGGTGCCCAGCCCAGGAGCAGTTGCCTCTGAGAACCCAAACATCCTGGAGAGTATCCGAGAACCTACCAAGGAAAACAGTCCCATTGCAAACGCACAATAGGCAAAGAACCAGAAAATTAGCTTAAGAGCAGCTTAGAAATGGGATAATGTTTTCTGTCCTAAATATTTCACTATATAAAATAAAATTTAAAATTTGCAGCTTACCCATATGGCAAAGAAAGAAAAAGCTTTTATGGGAAAAGAATTCAAGCCAGCTGAAGAGGAACCACTTGCTACAGAAATTTGCATAACTAGAAAGGAGCCAAAGTGCTGGTAGTCAAGATAAGGAGAAAAAGGCTTCAAAGGTATTTTGGAGACCTTTGTGGCAGCCCCTCCTATTACAGGCCTGGAGGCCTAGGACAGAAGGATGGTTTCCTGGGCCAGGCCCGGGACCCTGCTCCCCTTCTCAGCCTCAGGACACTGCTTCCTGTATCCTGGCCACTCTGGCTCTAGGCTTGGTTCAAAGGGCCCATGTACAGATTGAACCTCAGGTCCAGAGAGTAGGAGATATAAGCCCTGGTGGCTTCCACATGGTGTTAAGCCTGCAGGTGCACAGAGTTCAAGAGTTGAGGCTAGGGAGCCTCCACCTAGATTTCAGATGATGTGTGGAAAAGTTTGGGTGCTCAAGCAGAAACCTGCCGCAGGGGCAGAGCCCTCATACAGAATCTCTACTAGGGCAGTGCCAAAGAGAAATGTGGGGTTGGATCCCCCACACAGAGTCCCCAGTGCATTACTGCCTAGTGGAGCTGTGAAAAGGGGGCCTCTGTCCTCCAGACCCCAAAATGGTAGGTCCATGGGCAGCTTGCACCTTGAACCTGGAAAAGCCACACGCATTCAACTCCAAATCTGTGAAAGCAGCCTTAGGGGCTGAATCTTCCAAAGCCAGAGGAGCTGAGCTGCCCAAGTTCTTGGGAGCCTACCGCTTGCAGCAGTGTGCCCTGAATGTGGGCAAGAAATCAAATGAGATTAAGAGTTTGGAGCTTTAAGAGTTAATGATTGCCTTGCATAGCACCTGTGGCCCCTTTCTTTTGGCTAATGTCTGCCTTGTAAAATGGCAGTGTTCACCCAATGCCTATACTCCCATTGTATCTTGGAAGTAACCAATGTTTTTGATTTTACAGGGTCATAGGTATAAGGGACTCTCCTTGTCTCAGATGAGACTTTGAACTTTGGACTTTCGAGTTAATGCTGGAGTTAAGACTTTGAGGAATTATTGGGAAGGTATAATTGTATTTTGAAATGTGAGAAGGACATGAGTTTTGGGAGAAGCCAGGGGCAGAATGATATAGTTCGGTGATTTGTCCCTGCCCAAATATCAAGTTGACATGTAATCCCCAATTCTGAAAGTGGGGCTTGATGGGAAGTGTTTGGACCATGGAGGTGGATCACTCTCATGAATGGCTTGAACCGCCCCTTGATGAAAAGTGAGCTCTTGCTCTGAGTTCACATGAGATCTTGTCACTTAAAAGTGCGTGGCACCTCTTCCTCCACTTTATGTCTTGCTTCTATTCTTGCCATGTGATATGCCTGGTCCTCCTTTGTCTTCTACATGATTATAAGCTTCCTGCAGCCTTCCCAGAAGCAGATGCCTCTATGCTTCC
The DNA here is from genome assembly GCA_963573385.1 of Cacajao melanocephalus. Lineage (NCBI taxonomy): Eukaryota > Metazoa > Chordata > Mammalia > Primates > Pitheciidae > Cacajao > Cacajao melanocephalus. Next base: position 82,897 of record CAUYLG010026112.1, on the reverse strand, counting down.
TTTACAGGTTGCAGAACCATAAGCCAATTAAACCTCTTTAATTACCCTGATTCAGGTATTGCTATAGCAGTGCAAGAATGGCCTAAAACATCTTGCTTTATATTTTTGCTTACTTTGCCTTCTTGACCTGTTAATGTCTACTAAGTTCAAGTTCTTGTACTTTCATGTTATTATGTGGGAGTGTCCATTATCTGTAGTTATTTTTGTTAATAAACATATTGAGGTATAGTTTATTGACAATGAAAATCAACTATTTTATTTTATTGAGTTTTGGTAAATGAATGCAATCTTTTAACTGTGCAAAATCAAAGTATGGAATACCGTAATCACTCCCAAATTTCTCTCCTATTTATTTTGTAGTCAATCTTTTCCTCCATCCAATTTCCAGTCTTACCCAAGGCAATAGCATCCTTCCATGAATACACCTGCTCAAGATTTTGCCTATCTTTGGTCATTTTCAGTGCCTCCAAAGAGTTGCTTTTAACTTAATATTTTTGTGTCTGGTGCCTGTAATTGTTCTCTGTGGAAGAGATCACCTGACTTCTTCATGCTGTCATTGCTAGAAGTCCTATATTTCCTTGTTAGAAATATTTCGATCTAAAATTTTAAGCATGAAAAGGTTTATGAGTGTGATTTCTTTTTTGAAAATTACACCATTTATAAATACAATGTAGCCTACTTTGTCCTTTAAGCATGTTAATATGTATATTAAGAATTGTATTTTTATTTTTAGATTGTCTTTTTCTTGCATCTTTTTCTGAAATAATTTTCCTATACATCTACATTCAAAGTTTCCTATGTCACTTTAAGATAAAACAAAATAGAAAGCCTGTAGTTGGATTAGTAAAATCATCCAACCCATGAATTTTGTCTTTAGGAAATTAAATTCATTTACACTTAGTATTATTATATTTGGTTTTACATATATTGCTGTATTCTTTGCTTTCTTGTAGGCTAGTGATATGGTTTGGCTCTGTGTCCCAACCCAAATTTCATCTTGCAGCTCTCATAATTCCCACTTGAATCATGGGGTCGGGTCTTTCAGTGCTGTTCTCATGATAGTAAGTTTCACAAGATCTGACGGTTTCAAAAATGGAAGTTTCCCTGCACAACCTCACTCTCCTTGCCTGCTGCCACCCACATAAGATGTGACTTGCTCCTCCTTGCCTTCTGCCATGATTGTGAGGTCTCCTCAACCATATGGAACTGAAAGTCCATTAAACCTCTTTTTCTTGTAAAGTGTCCAGTCTTTGGTATGTTTTTATTAGCAGCATGAAAATGGACTAATACAGTCAGTACCTTTAAAAAGGTGATAGTGGTGTGGTAGACACATCCTAGAGTGCCTCCTCATGATACCTATTTTCTGATGTTTCCATCTTTGCATAGTCCCATCCCCTTGAGTGTGGGTCTGACCTATAACTTGTTTATAATCAATAGAATACAGCAAAGGTGATGAGATATCTATGATTAAGTACATGAGATTACAGTGCCTGGCTTGCTACAATTTCTTGCTTGCTTTTCTCTTTCCTTACTAGCTTTGAAAAAGTAAGCTGTCTATGTTGGTAGGCTCACATGAAAAAAAACTGAGTTTGGCCTCCAGGAGCAGAGGTGAAGGCTTCAGTCCTATGGCTGTAAGAAATGGAATTCTGCCAACCAAAACAAATCCTTCCCCAGTCCAGCCTCTGATGAGACTGAAGCCCTGGCCAACACCTTGATTGCAAACTTGTGAGACCCTAAGCAGAGGACCCAGTAAAGCCACACTGGACTTCTAAAGAAACTACAGTAATAAATGTGTTATTTTAAGCTTTGAAGTTTGTGGTTACTTACTAAGACTTAGACAGTGAATGTAGAGGACATCCTAGTTTAGTTTGTGTGTTTAATAGAAATGCTGCTAAAGCTACCTCATTAAGAATGGCAAATTTGGGCCAGGTGTGGTGGCTTGTGCCTGGAATCCTAGCACTTTGAGAGGCCAATGTGGGTGGATCATCTGAGGTCAGGAGTTCAAGACCAGCAGGGCCAACATGGTGAAACCCCATCTGTACTAAAAATATGAAAATTAGCTGGGTGTGGTAGTGCACGCCTTTAGCCCCAGCTACTTGGGAGGCTGAGGCAGGAGAATTGCTTGAACCCAGGAGGCGGAGGTTGCAGTGAGTTGAGATTGTACCAGCGTACTCCGGCGTGGGTGACAGAGTGAGACTCCATCTCAAAAAAAGAAAAAAGTTAAATTTGGACTGATATTGTGTCAAATAGGATGTGTGCTATAGAAAACAAAACATTTTCCAGAATTGAAATAAACATTTTTTAAAAAGAAAACTCCAAGATACAATGTCAATTAAACAAAGAACAATAGATATGCCTTGTCAAAGAGCACATTTTCTCTAAATGAAAATGTTTAATAGGCGCTCAAATAATTAATGATCAGGATAATCTTAAAGTTCATTTCAGCATAAAGGTGAACTTTTAGTCTAGGTGATATGTAAGGTCCATTCATATTTGAGGATTTTGTTACATCAGATATTAAAATACTTGATCAAGTTTAGCTTTGATTTCAGAATAGGTGGTTCAATCCAACACAACTTTTTGTGTTCTTTTAAAAAATGTATTATGATGATTGGTTTTCCTTGAGAAAACTAACTACAGATAGTTTTATTTGAATGAGGGCATATTTACAAAACGATACTGAATTAGAATCCAGTGAACATATTTCAGTTACAAATAACAGTGAACGAAGCTTTCAAATCTTTTTAAAAATTTGACAAAACAAATGTTACTTTGCCACCTAGTGGTTCATCCTGATATTTAGTCTCAACATTTTTTTCAAGTCCTTGTAAGTAATATGTGAATATATACTATACCAGGAGATCTCTCCTGCATTTATATTTAGGATGAAATGATTCTGGGAAAAGTTTAGTTTATAATTTTTGTGTTGTACCTGGATAGGCACATAATATATCAAATATTATTTTTTGTTAAACAACATCAAAGTGATACAATTAAAAGTTCCTTTGAGCTCAAAATTTCCTTTGAAAAAATTTCTATTGCCAGTCCATTATTATTTGCAGTATTAAAATAACAAAAAATCTAAATTAATTAAAAATAATTTTAGAAAAGGGGTAAAATAGCTTAGAGATGTAAAAATGAACATGTGTTTTTATTTAACTTGATGAAACTTGTGAAGTACAAGTAGTTCAAAGGAGCAGTAGAAAACCAGAAACATTTGTAGTTAAATGAATGTGCAAATGGAGGCAAAGCTAGCCTCTTTTGTAGTGGAGAAGGAAAGTCAATAGAACCTCTTCCAGACAGACAGAATTTGCATGTCTACAGACAATCATTTTGCATTGCTATCAGCTGTCTACAATTTACAGCTGCAAAATAGCTCCCATAGAGTCAGATCAGATAACACTCAGAAAGTGAGTTACAGACTTGTATGGTATTTTGCTGAAAATCAACAATGTTTTCAATACATTTTACAAGTTCTGTCTCCATTTTGCAGGTGTCCCAGTATATGGGACTACTGCATACTGTATTGTTGCATTACATATTACGGACTAGAATCAGAAACTATGGGACATAAAACAAGTAACATCCAGTTTCTATTTCTGTTGCTTGGTAGACATGAAGTCTCCAACCGGCTGTCTTCTCCCGCAGGGCCTTCTGTTTTAATGAGCTCTCTTTGAGTTTCTGATCGAGACTATGAGAATCATTGGTCTAGGGCAGCAACTGTTCACCCTGGCTGCACATTCAAATCACCTCCAGAGATTAAATCAGAATCTTTAAGAGTGAGATTCAAGAAGTGTAGTTAAAGGTATCCAAAGTAATTCTAATGTACAGCCAAGGTAATGGTATAGCCAAGGTAATAGGAGTATGCAATCCTAGTGACACATTAGAACCAACTGGAGAAATTTTAACAAACGCTGACATCAACCTGCCTTGGAAGTGTTTCTTGTTAAGTCTCCTATGGGTTTTTACTTTTCAAAGTTAAACTGAAAAGGAAAGATAATTGAGTTTAAAAGGCAACTTTTAAAATGTACTTAATTTATTTAAAATGAGGAAAGCCACAAAAGCTATATAACAATCTCATTTGTCTTTTGATTAATCAGCAGATGTAGGTATTCATAATCAGTTCATGCTCTCATAGGTGAAAGGTGGGAAATAAAATAAGAATGTTGGAAGCCAAGTAAGTGGGAGAAAAGCAGATGGAAAGGCTTAGAGTGAAGGGTATTGCCTGTGAAATCCAAGTCTGGGTATAGTGCTACAGGGTGAGTCTTGGAGAATTTATAACACTGAATTAGAAGCACTTGAACTGGGGAGAAGATCTACAATGAAAATTACTTTATGCAGAACGGAAATGATGAAAATAGTGACAATCACCATTTATGAAGCATGAATTAAAAGAACTGTCTGTGAGACTTGAAAACATTTTGTTTCTTGATAACCATGAAACACAACATGATAGGTGCAGAAAACAAAATATTAAACATATAGGATCATATAGGAATGCTATCACCAGAGAGTTAAGACCTTTAGGCCCCATCTCTGGACATATTCATATTAATTAAGTTCATGTGATTGATAAAAAATAAATTCAAAAGCCAATTTATTAATCTAAAGTGATTTTTAAAGGACCAGATTTGCTTCCATGTAACATGATCGAAGCGTTTTCTAAACTCTAGACATGGTACATAAAAAAATCAAATGATAATCAGTAGTTTCCTCAAGGAATATGAATTTTGTTTAATTTAACATTTTAAACATCCAGCCACATCTCATAGTAATGGTGATTTTGCTGATGGAGTTAAACTATCCATATCACTTGTTTATACTGCATCACTCTACACATCTAAGGCATGCCCAGATGCCTTAAAGATAACCATCTTATGACCATCAGGGAATTGTTTCTCAACTCTAGCTGCATGTTAAAATCACCTGGGGAGTTGTTTTTTAAATTGAGATATAATCGAAGTACAAAAAACTGCATGTATTTATTGTATACAACTTGATGACTTTGGACATATGCATACACTTGTGAAACCAGCATCACACAAAAAAATCAAAGCAATAAACCTATCTTGTCCCCTCCACCCCCTTTTGGTGGTAAGAGTACTTAACATGAGGTCTGCCCTCTTAAATTTGTCTAAGTGCATAACACAGTATTAACTATAGGTACAATACTGGATAACAGATCTCTAGAACTTACTCATTTTGCATAACTGAAACTTTGTAACTATTGAACAACTCTCTACCCAGCCCCAAGTCCCTGGCAACCACCATTCTGCTCTCTGTTCTATGAGTCTATTTTAGAAGCACGCAGTATTTGTCCTCTTGTGACTGGGTTATTTAACTTAACATAATGTCCTCCAGGTTCAGTATGTTTGCACCTATGTTGTCATATATGGCAGACTATCCTTTTTTTAAAGCTTGAATAGTATGCTGTTGTGTGTGTATATTCCACATTTTTAAAGTCTATTCATCTGTCAATGAATGTTCCATGTTTTAGCTATTGTGAATAATGTTGCAATGAAAATAGAAGTGCAGATAATCACTTCAAGATCTGGAGTCAATTCTTTTGAATAAATACGAAAAGTGGAATTGCTGAATAATATGGTAGTTTTATTTTTGATTTTTTTTTTTGAGGAGCTCAGACTGTTTTTCATAGCTGCTGCACCTCCAGAGATTTTAATTAAGTTAATTTGAGATAGGCCCCAGATATCAGCATTTGTTATTATTTCTCCAGGTGATTCAAACACGTCTTAGGGTTGCAAATCCCTGCCCAAAAGTTGATAGCTCTCAGCACTGACTATATAGTAGATGAGTGATTCTCACAGCTAGTACCAGAAATGCCTACAGGGTTCGTTGAAACATAATTTGCTAAACTGGCATTTTTAACAGTTTCCCAAGTGATAATGATATTGTCAGGGACAGTGCTGGTCCGAGAACTGCCCTTTTAACAATGCTAGAATCAACGTGGTCTGAGTTTTCTTCTGTAATCTATTTCTTTAAGTTCCCACAGCTGACTAAAACCACTTTTGAAAATTGTGGTAAAATAAACATAACAAACATTTACCAAACTCTCGTGATTCTTTACACAAAAAGTGCGTATAAGCATGTTATCATACGTATGTGGCTTTATTCTTTTTTGAAAATATAAAGGGATTATATTCCATTATGAATTCTTGGTACTATTTTTCTAATATTGAAAGTTACTTATACATCTTGACAACACAAGACAGTAGAGTGTAACTTTTCAGAATGTTTTGTTAATGGGGAAAGTAAACCTGGGACTGGGAACTTGCAAAAAATGAGCCACAAGTGAATAAATCTTATTGCAAATTGTAGCTATATTTTTAAGGACATTTATAAACTTGTTATGTTTAGCAGAATATGGCCAATTACATTACTGCTATTTTAAGCCATTTTTCCTAGTGACAAATTATACCATTTTGTAGATGGCCCTTAAAAAGGGTTTTTGTTTGTTTGTTTTTTTGTTTTTGTTTTTTTGAGATGGACTCTTGCTCTGTCTCCCAGGCTGGAGTGCAGTGGTACAATCTTGGCTCACTGCAACCTCCCTCTCCCAGGTTCAAGCGATTCTCCTGCCTAGGCCTCCTGAGTAGCTGAGATTACAAGGATGCACCACCATACCCAGCTAATTTTTGTATTTTTAGTAGGGAGGGGGTATCGTCATGTTGGCCAGGCTGGTCTCAAACTCCTTACCTCAGGTGATTCACCTGCCTCGGCCTCCCAAAATGCTATGATCACAGGTGTGAGCCACCACGCACAGCCAAAAGTTTGATACATACTTAATATTAAAGAAGACTTAGTTTAATCCTGGACTTTGTTAACAAGTTGTTTGACCCTGAGCTGGTCATTCAATTACTTAGGTTTCATATTATTTTTTAAATGATCTATGGGCTTCCTTTCATGTATATTTTTAAAATCAGATATTGTAAAATGCCAAATGTTTATTTAAAACGTACAATAATAATATGAACACCTACATTCTACTGTCCAGTTTATAAATTTTTTTTTATCATATTCTTTTAAATCCTCATTTTTCTTTGTGTAACCTATTCACTTCTCTTTCTGCTCAGAGGAAACATCCAGAATTTAGAGTTCATCATTCATTTGCCTGCCCTCAGAGTTTCCATAGTTTGACCACGTTTGTATAATCAAAAATTTGTTTTATTTTAGTATGCTTTGAATATTCCATAGATACGTCTGTATTGTATGTTTTCCCTTGCCGTTACCCTGGGGAAGCAGGTGTATATATAGTTTACTGCACCAACCTTGTCAGATTTCCTTCCTTTCACAGTATTCTGTTTCACTCCTATAGGTCAGTGAAAACTAAAGCTCAATTCACCTTGCTTTGTTTGATTGATATTGTCAAGGCGAAAATGGCCTGGTGCTTACCTGTATGTAGTTTTCTAATTTAACTTTATTTTCACTATCTGATTAGCCCCAATTTTCTTGTTAGTTCCTCAGTACATTTAAAAACATGTTTTTAATTGTTTATCCATATTTTTAGCAGTACTTTGTGGCAAAGATAATACTTTGAGACAAAGGTGCGTAAGAAGTCCTGATTTCCAAAATCTCGAATCCAGACTATGAGAAGACAGTCATGTAAATAAACAATCAAAATATTTATTTGTTCAAAACTATGTATTGACCTAGCATCTTCAAACATCCCTTGACCTGAGACAAGCAGAAAGAGGGAAAAGATGAGCTTAGAAAAGAAACAGAGAATAGAAAAATAAAATAAAATAAAAGTTGGTTCTTTAAAAAAATTAACAAAATTGACAAACCTTTAGCTATATTGACCAAGAAAAAGGGGGTGAAGACTCATACAACTAGAATCAGGAATGAAACATGGGTCATCAGCTTTGAAAGATGCTTTGACAGTTTCTTAAAAGGTTAAACCTGGAGTTACCATATGACCTAGGAATTTCACTTTTGGGTATATGCCCAAGAGAATGGAAGCATATGTCCATGTAAAAATGTGTATGCAAACATCCATAGGTGCATTATTCATAATATCCAGATGAATGGATAAATAAAATGAGGTGTATTCATACAATGCAATATTATTTGTCAATAAGAATGAAATACTTATTCATGCCACAGCATAGATGAGCCTTGAAAATATGATGCTAAGTAAATGTAGTCAGCCACAAAAGACCACATATTATTTGATTCTATTGATTTGAAATGTCTAGTGTTGGCAATCCAGGGAGAAAGAAAGCAGACCAGTGGCTGTTGATGGCTGGTTTGGGAAGTTGTGAAAAAAACGTAGGATGACTGCAAAGGGTATGAGGTTTCTTGTTGGGTAAGAAAAATGTTCTAATATTGATGGTGGTAGTGGTTGAAAATTCTGTGACTTTATCAACCACCATTAAATTGTATGCTTAAATGGGAGAATTCTATGGTATGTGAAATGTATTTCCATAAAGTTGTTACTAAATGTAAAACCATCAGAGCTCAATTTCAAACGAAGTATCATATTTATAGATACTTAGTCCCTTGTCTCAGCAAACAAAACAACTTGATTTATAGATATCAAAGATTAGATAACAAATTTTAAATGGAGGTAATGTGATGTTATGTGGTTGACAAATGCTTCGGGGCATAATATCAGAGAGATCTTAGTTGAAAACTCTATTTTTATTAGTTTTGGATATTCAGATAAGTTTACTTAACATCTTTACATTTTTATTTCCTAACTTGTAAATTTTAAAAAAATGATTTTTGTGAATATTTAATAAGTTAAATCATAGAAAGAGCCCAGCCTAGTCTCAAGAAGGTAATTTAATATTGAGAAGAGTAATTACTTTGCTTCATTTGTTAAATTGTTATAGACTATGGTAGAGTAGCAATAGGAAAAAAGAAAAAAACACCTTGGATACATTTTTACACACACTCATACACACAACATAGCTTACTGAACATTTACTTCACAGACATAAGAAACTCTAGCAGAGCATTTTTGAATACAAAGGAAAAGAGTTATCTAAATATTTATTTTCTACTAATTGGTCCATTTCTTGTGTATGCATTTTTTTTTGAACCTTGCTCTCAAACAGAATCAGAGAATATTAGGGCTGCAGCCATCTGCTTTTCCATCCTAGCAACCACCCTCTGGAGCTCTTATATATGTGCTTTGAAACCATCACTCTGCTGCTGTAATGTGCCTCTTTCACTGGAAGCACTTGAGGTGCCTTTGCCTGGCAGGTTAGGCAGCAGCCAAGCAGAGAGAACAAGGTGGCCTTAATGGTTGGCTTAATGGTGTGTTAAGTGTTCATTTCTGCTGAACTGAATACAGGCTTTGGCATAAGTGTCTAGCTCTATTGGGTTGCTGTCAAATAACATGCATACAGTACTACATTTTGAAGAAATCTGTGCTTTGAGTGGAGCAGAGTAAGAGGAAAATATCCAGAAGGGTGTTGTGAGGTGATCCTGGTGAGAAGACTGAAATGTATATTTTCTTTTTTTCCCCCAAGCATTTTTTTTAAAATGTAAGCATGTGCCAGGTACTTTGCTTTGAAATTATTTTTTTTTCTTTTCCTGGATTAAGATATCTAGAAATACTGGATATCTGGATATCTGATTTTGTTTTTCTTGACATTTCTGTAATAAAAGATATCAAATAATTGTAAGCATTTACTTTCAGTTATTTAAAAATGATTAATTGCAGATAAAAACTATCATAATTATTTTGCATTTATAAAATGCTTTTAAAAATACCAAGTTCAAAACAGAAGTTGGACTATTCTTAGTTTGTGAAGTATATTTCAAACAAGTCCACTGCTTATCACATTAGAAATATAGCAACATTGGAAAATATATTTCCAGAAGTTAGACTATTCTTGGTTTGTGAAGTATATTTCAAACAAGTCCAAAGATGACAATATTAGAAAATATATTTCCTAAAAGGTGAATAAGCAAGTCATAACTCTATCAGCCAATGTTGAAAATATCAAATTTTTGCTCACATGCTCACAATAGACCTCGAGTTGGAAGTCAATGCTGTCTCCCACAACTGTCAAGTAAGACATAAATTAAAAATACACAGTTATATGCATAACTGATATACTGTTTCCCTTCTTGAAAAACTAATCAACCATTATAATCTTTATATGGATTTTGTATTTTGTATTAATTGTAAATGCAGTAGAATGACAAATTTTTACAACATTAGCATGAGGTAAAGAGGTTGAGTCTAATGTAAATATTTAAACATTTATTAACTGTACCTCAAACATTTTAAAAGCAAACGTATAAATGGTAAATATTCTCTTTCATGATTTGATTCTAGTAACCATGATTTACACAGGGATCTGCATGAGTTATTACTTCCTATTCTGCTGAGGAAGGTGAGATTCTCCTCACCTGGTTTCAAAGACCAGGGTCCCATTTCCAAAATGCTGAGATGGAAAATATAAAAGAGCATGCATTTTAGTAAAAATCACACGTCTCATTCACATGTGTGATTTTTATTTTTTACTTTATATTTCAGATACCAATAGAAAGTTTTTCTACTTCCATTATTTATGCAATCTATTGAAGCTTGGTGGGTGGAAGCTCTTACAGGGTGATAAGAGTAGAAATCAACTTCACAGCTGGGGGCAGTGGCTCACGCCTGTAATCCCAGCACTTTCGGGGCCAAGGCGGGTAGATCATGAGGTCAAGAGATCGAGACCATTCTGGCCAACATGGTGAAACCCCGTCTCTACTAAAAAATACAAAAATTAGCTGGGCGTGGTGGTGTGCACCTGTAGTCCCTGCTACCACGGAGGCTGAGGCAGGAAAATTGCTTGAACCCAGGAGGCAGAGATTGCAATGAGCCGAGATTGCGCCACTGTACTCCAGCCTGGCACTTGGCAACAGAACAAGACTCTGTCTCAAAAGAAAAAAAAAAAAGAAAAAGAAATCAACTTCGCAATCGACATCGGATCTCATGTAGATTATAAGTTCATTTCTTAATAGAAGACCACTGGATGACATCTCTGCTTTGTAATAAACTGTGTTAAAGTAATAGTGAACCCTTTACTAAAATGTCTATATACATATGACATAAAGATGATACATATAGTAGTTGTTGTTTTGCATTTTTTTCTCTGCACCCCAAGACAGAAAAAATGTTTGTTTAGAGACAGAATCTTGCTCTGTTGCCAAGGCTGCAGTGCAGTGATATGATCATAGTTCACAGCAACCTCCAACTCCTGGGCTCCAGGAATCTTCCTGCCTTATCCTCCTGAGTACCCAGGCATAGAGGTATGTGCCACCACATGTGGCTAATGATTTTTTACTTTTATTTTGTAGAGATGGAGTCTTTCTGTATTGCCTAGGCTTATCTTGAACTCCTGCGCTCAAGCGACTCTCCTGCTTCAGCCTCCCAAAGTGCTGGGATTGATTACAGGCATGAGCCACTGTACCAAGTTAAAGTGTTTATTTTTAATTGACAAATGATAATTGTCAATATGGGTTTCAATGTGACATTTTGATATATGTACACATTGTGAAACAATTATATCAAGCTATGGAAATTCCTATATAAAGAAGATGATCATTACTAGTTGGCACTTATTATTTGGAATATCTTTTCTCTCATTCTCTCTCTCTGGTGTGTGTGTATATACATATATTGTGTATATATATATATTGGGGTTTATACACAATATATATAGTGTGTATATATGTATGTTTATACACAATATATATATTGTGTGTATATATATGTATATATATACATACTACATATATAGCATTCACTTTAAAGGTAATATTAAGTCATTTTGTCATAGTGTTAATATAAAAATTATACACATGTAACAAAAGTTGTTATAAACCTTTTCAGAACTTGTCATTTTGTGCACCATTGCTCATGATTACTCTCCATATTTGTATGGGGTTCACAAAAGATGTTGCTGAGTCAGTGGATTTTTAATCAAAGTAATCACATGCTGGCATTTCATATTAGCACACAATCTGTCAAAGTATGCATTCACTCGTCCAACAAACACTTTCCACAAGGTTTTACAAAACACTTTAAGTTAGCCTTTATCTCAGAATTTAATGACTTTGGAATAGTTCTTATGTCATTATGTTTGAGAAGTAGCTGGTGACACTTGACTCAGGATGTATGCCAGCATCTTCAGAGAATTGAATCATCAGTAGCATCATGAAGCTCTTCATTACACAGGCATGATTTCAGTCCTATTGAAAATTTATAAACAATCCTTTGTTGTACTGTGCAATTGCCTTATTGTTGAAAATGTTGATGAATAATTTGTAAGTAAAAACTTACGGAAACTCTAAATGATCATTTAAATCTCTTGAATTTGAGGAGTCCATGAGACATCCAAAATAATAACCATAATTATTACACATTTTGGCATTTAGGTATAAAAATTATGATTAAAACATGTGCTAACATTTTTATAGAGCATTATGTGAATTATACAGCATTTAACATGTTTATAAATATCAATGGCGTATTTCCAGAAAATGTGAAATTTCTATGATTTATTTAATTTTCAGGGTAATTAGGGTTAAACTGCCCTAGGAGAAAACCTGAATGTTTACCTTGTAGCCTAGGTAACAATCTGAACTCTGTGATCATCCACATGTACATGTGAGGGTACATGTATATGTTCAATCTAAATCTGTGAGTAGGGGATGTATTTGGGTAGAAAAGCCAATTTTCCAATATTAAATAGGAGAACGAGCCTTCCTTCTATGAACAATAATATTTGAACATTTGCCTGGCCCCTCTTTGTGGAGACAGTGCTGTCAAATTGATATGGATAGGAGGCTGGAAACCTGCGGCCCTAAATGGGAATAAGTATTTCTGTTTTTGTGCCCAAATGCTGCCTTTTGACCTGCCACACACCCCTATGCTGTACCCTAATAAACCCCAAACCCCAGGCTCCACAAGCAGACGAACAGACAAGCAGAGAAGGAGAATAGTGGCAGAACAGTGCAGCAGAGAAGGAGAGAAGAGAAGTAGCATCTGAATGACAAGAGGAGTTTGACTGGGGATGGTCAGAGAGGAGATTGGCCAAGGGACAGCCAAACTCCAGAAAATGATCATCTTCCCACTCCATCCCCTTTCCAGCTCCCCACCCATCCTGCTGAGAGTCACCTCCATTTGGAAAAAAAAACAACAACCCACATTTACCATCCTTCAGTTCAGCCATGTGACCCTGATTCTTCTGGGGTGCTTGACAATAACCTGGGTATTGAGAGGGCACTGAGCTGGTTAACAAGCCATCTGCAGATGGCAGAGCTAAAAGTGCATTGTAATATGCCCACTGGGGCTTCAGGAGTCTCAGGTACCTCCCTCACCCCAGATGCTACCATGTGGCCAGAGCCCAAAAGCACTTCCCCTGGCTCCTGCACAAGCCTATCCGCATGCTTCCCCTCCTGTAAGGTGTTTGAACGTCCAGAAGCCAAATAGACAAGCCACATCACTGCTGCATGTTCTGTGAGGGGGGTCAGGGAACGCTCCAATTTCAAAGGTTGACATTTGGAGAATACATTATTTTCCTTACTAATCGTCCTCTTTAAGTGATCTTTTTAATAATGTTGATGTGATACAGCCATTAAAAAAACTGGGCCAAGGAACATTTTGCCTGTTTGATCCTCACCTTGGTTATCAAATCTTAACACGGCAACTTTCCCTCTTCTTCACTATGAATAATTGAAGTTTTAAGAACTCTCAATTATCCTTTACAAAGTGAATTCTCAATATACAAATAATAAACTGAAGAAGTTACCTTAGAATTTATTTGAACATTATGTGCTCAGTAAATAACCTTGCTTAAAATGTAACCCAGTTTGTACCATCACTAGAAAATCCCTGGGTAAAAAGTGTAAAAATCCTAGCAATTTTTAAAAGTCAAGGACAAGGTATTACATATTCAGAAGAAGCTATGTTTTTATTATCAGAAAGATGGAATAATTAAGGATTGTTCTAGTGTTTATCCGATTTTCTTGTGTTCTGTTCAGTGTTCCCATTCTTAAACATTATTTTATTCATCATTAAAATAATACATTTATTCATAAAGTAGATTGCATTGACAATGAATTTTTACCTTGTCCTCTACAAGCAAGTCAATTGGAATTTTTAGAGTTTATATTCTTAGTAGATTAACAGTAAGCCAAACTTGGTTATTTTTAAAAATATAATGGCAATGGTGTAGTATTACGCCTTTTGAGCAGGATTAACTGGTTAATAGTTTTATATTACTCAATGTGGCCACTAGATAGCAGTATAAGTCTGTGGAGTCTGATATGAAACACATAATTTTACAATTATATGTCTGAATAAGAGCTTGCACTTAATCTCACCAAAAAAAGAAATCTAAGGTGAAAAATTAATGCTAAAGTCTAAAGTATTTCTGAGACGTGTTCTACTTTGGTTTGGTATTTTTCTTCTTAAAATTAAACAATAATCTGGAAGTTAATTTTACCTTGATAATTACCTCAATTTATTTTTCGTTAAATATAAAAACATTATATATTACTATGATAACAACATCAGAAAAATCTGAGATTAATTCACTTATTTTCAATAGTATCATTAAGTTATATCAATGAAAATATATTGCTCATTCAAAAATGTGAGCATGCTTGTTTCAAATAAATTTTTAACATACACATATATCGAAATCAAATGTAGTGGTTCAGACTTTTGATCCTGTTGTGGATGAAGCTTACATTCTCAAAATCTCATAGAAGGAATAAAAGAAACGAAAATGAGAAGAATCCATAGCATTGTTGGAAAACATAAAGGATGTTATTAATGACACAGAAGCACTGATGAATTTCTGGAAGTTTATAAAATAAAGGGGCTTAAATGGAAATAAATTTAAAACAAAATGAAATAAAATGCATATATGTGTTCTAAAAAATCCAAGATGGGCAAAGAAACAGAGAAGTAGATAAACAAATTTTCCCAATGACGAAGCTTAGTATGGGAATAGAAATGGGAAGTATGGTAACTAATGAGATTTAGAGATCTGAAACTGTGTTGATACACAGCCTCATGCAATAAGAACAGCTGTCTGCAGTGTTTACTAACAGATTAAAGCTGGCAAAAATGCACTCTACATTAAGTGCATGATGCTTTTTGGAAGATCCTACTTTGGGTATTGGGGCTTGAAAGAGACTCTGGCTGTATTTAAAGAATTTTGAGACTCCCACAAAGTGTTTCTAAAAGGCAATTATTTTTGTAACAGGAAGGAAAATTCCCAGAGCTTAACATAGGGAGCTTGTATTAAGAACTGGAAGAACTGTGCTCTGGATCCATGAACATTGCAGTTTACACATGTGTGAGTGACAATGCCAAAGGGATGTAGGTTTCCTTAGGAGGCCAATGTAATTAGGCAAAGGGAGCAAGTCCTTTATAGAGTGGTGTCTATTAGAACTGCAACTTTCAAATTTGCTTTTATTTCTTGAACTATACAATTGATATTTTTCTTTTTCAAAGTTTTAAGACCTTGAGTTTACAGCTTAACTGTTAATCACTATCATATGTGACATAAGAAAAATCTTTTGCCCAGTTATGGTGGTTTACATCTGTAATCCTGCCATTTTGGGAGGCTGAGGTGAAAGGATTGCTTGAGATGAGAAGTCTGAGACCATCCTGGGCAACACAGGGAGACCATGTCTCTAAAGTAAATAAATAAATTAAAAAATAGCTGGGCATAGTGGCACATACCTGTAGTCCAGTATACTCAGGAGGCTGAGGTGGGAGGATCACTTGAGACCAGGTGGTCAAGGCTGCACTGAGCTGTAATGACACTACTATATTGCAGCCTGAGCTAAAGGAAGGAAGAAGGAAGGAGGGAAGGAGGGAAGGAGAGAAGGAGGGATGGAGGGAGGGATGGAGGGAGGGAGGGATGGAGGGAGGGAGGGAGGGAGGGAGGAAGGAGCAAGCTTTTGTTCAATCACTTTGTTAAACAATTTAAATACTGTCAGTACTGTCAAGAGATTGCCAAATTTTTAATAATAACTAATATTTATTAAAATCTTACTATATGTCAGTCATAGTCCTAAAAAACCTCTTTAGATTTAAAAAAAATGTTTCTTATAACTCAATGATGAAGGTACTACTTTCCCCGTAAGAGGACTACAGCAAAAAAGCTAGATAAATTTGTAGTGACTTGTAACCCATGTATGTCAGTTTTGCAACCCACACCTGTACTATTTGTAGTAGACAGAATAATGGCCTTCCCAAAGAAGGCTGTCCTAATCCTTGGAAACTGTGAATATGTCATATTTCCACACAAAAAAGGGTGGAATGATATGATTTGGCTGTGTCCCCATCCAAGTATCATCTTGAATTGTAGCTTCCATTCCCACGTCATTGGATGGACCTGGTGGGAGGTAACTGAAACACTGGAGCAGGTCTTTCTTATGCTGTTCTTGTGACAATGAATAAGTCTCATAAGATCTGATGGTTTTAAAAGAGGGGAGTTCCCTTGCACATGCTCTCTTGCCTGTCGCCAGGTAAGACATGACTTTTCTTCTCATTCACTTCTGCCATGATTGTGAGGCCTCCCCTGCCATGTGGAACTATGAGTAAATTAAATCTCTGTCCTTTATAAATTACACAGTCTCTTGTATGTCTTTGTTAGCAGTGTAAGAACAGACTAATAAGGTAAATTGGTACATAGAGTGGGGTACCACTATAAACATAACCAAAAATGTGGAAGCTACTTTGGAACAGGGTAACAGGCAAAGGTTGGAACAGTTCGGAGGTCTCAGAAGAGGACAGGAAGATGTGGGAAAATTCGGAATTTCCTAGAGATCTGTTGAATGGCTTTGTCCAAAATGCTGATAGTGATGTAGACAATAAAGTCCAGGTTGAAGTGCTCTCAGATGGAGATGGGGAACTTGTTGGGAACTGGAGTAAAGGGGACCATTGCTACGTTTTAGCAAAGAGATTGGTGGCATTTTGCTCCTGTCCTAGAGATTTGTGGTACTTTGAACTTGAGAGAAATGATTTCGGGTATCTGGTGGAAGAAATTTCTAAGCAGCAAAGCATTCAAGAGGTGATTTGGGTGCTGTTAAAAGTTGAATGTATTTACAAATATATGATTTGAAATTGGAAGTTATGTTTAAAAGGGAAGCAGAGCACAAAAGTATGGAAAACGCACTAAAAGAAAAAAAAACCCGCATTTTCTGGGGAGAAATTCAAGCCTACTGCAGAAATTTGCATAAGTAACTAGGAGCCAAATGTTAATAGCCAAGACAATGGGGAAAATGTCTCCAGGGCATATCAGAGACCTTTGTGGCAACCCCTCTCCCCACAGGCTGGAGGCCTAGGAGGAAAAAATGGTTTTGTGGGCCAGACTCAGGGACCCTCTTTTGTGTGCAGCCTAAAGACTTGGTGTCCTGCATCCCAGCCGCTCCAGCTGTGGCTATAAAGTGCCAAGGTATAGCTCAGGCTGTGGCTTCAGAGATGTAAGCCCCACGTCTTGGTAGCTTTCACATGTTGTTGAGCCTGGAGGTGGATGGAAATCAATAATTGAGGTTTGGGAATGTCCACCTGAATTTCAGAAGATGTATGGAAATGTCTGGATGTCTAGGCAGAGGTGTGCAGCAGGGGCAAAGCATTCATGGGAAACCTCTGCTAGGGCAGTGCAGAAGGGAAATGTGGGATCCAAGCCCCAACACAGAATCCCCACTGGGGCACTGCCTAGTGGAGCTGTGGGAAGAGAGCTACCAGCCTCCAGACCCCAGCATGGTAGATCCAATGACAGTTTGCACCAGGCACCTAGAAAAGCTGCAGCACTTAACGCCAGCCCATGAAAGCAGGCAGGAAGGGGTCTGTACCCTGCAAAGTCACAGGGTCGGAACCACACAAGGCTGTGAGATCCTATCTCTTGGTTCAGTGTGACCTGGATATGAGACATGAAGTCAAAAGAGCTCACTTTGGAGCTTTAAGATTTGACTACCCCACTGGATTTCAGACTTGCCTGGGGCCTGTAACTCCTTAATTTTTTCTGTTTGGAATAAGTGTATTTACCCAATGCCTGTACCCCTCTTGTATCTAGGAAGCAACTAACTTGCTTTTGATTTTACAGGCTCATAGCAGAAGGAAATTGCCTTGTCTCAGGTGAGACTTTGGACTGTGGACTTCTGAGTTAATGCTGAAATGAGTTAAGACTTTAGAGGACTCTTGGAAAGGCATGATTAATTGTAAAATGTGAGGACATGAGATTTGAGAGGTGACAGTAGTGAAATGATATGATTTGGCTGTGTCCCCACCCAAATCTCATCTTGAATTGTAGCTCCCATAATTCCCACACATTGTGAGAGGGACCTGGTGGGATGTAATTGAATTATGGGGGTAGGTCTTTCCTGTGCTGTTCTCGTGATAGTGACTAAGTCTCAAGAAATCAGATGGTTTTTAAAAAGAGGGAGTTCCTGTACACACGCTCTCTTGCCTGCCACTATGTAAGACATGACTTTGCTTCTCCTTTGCCTTCCACCATGATTGTGAAGCCTTCCCAGCCACGTGGAACTGTGAGTTAATTAAACCTCTTTCCTTTATAAATTACCTAAGTCTTGGGTATGTCTTTCTTAGCAGTATGAGAACAGACTAATACAACCTGGCAAAGAAGAATTAAGGTTGCAAATAGAAGTCATGTTTCTAATTAACTGACTTTAAAATAGGGAGATTATCCTGGATGATCCAGATAAGTCCAATGTAATCACAGAGGTCCTTCAAGGGAAGAAAAGGAAGGCAGAAGAGAAATAGAGAGATAGCAGCATGAGAAGGACTCAGTCCATCATATCTGATTTTAGAGACAGAGGAAAAGACCACAAGCCATAGAAAGTGGGCAGCCTTTAGAAGTTGGAAAAGGCACAGAAAGAGATTCTCCTCTAGAGCCTTCAGAAAGAAGACAGCCCTTCCAACACCTTGATTTTACCCAGTGATTAAGAGGGATCTTATGAGGATATCAGCTTTGAAACTTAGCATTAATAGAATAAATGTGTATGTTTGGAATCCAATGCTATTTGGATAACTAAGTTCTAGTGAAAGTTAGCCTTACTCATGTTAAACAACAAACATGAACAGATTAAACAGCTGGCTACATATAATAAAAGCTAGCTAAATTTTCAAGAAAGAGAAGACTTCTAGGAGGAATAGGGAGCAGATCTTGGAAGAATATATCAAGACTTAGGGTAATAGAACAAATGAAGTTAGACAAGATAAGTGTGGATGAAGTGATAACAAAGTTATAATTTCTCTTTTTTTCCCAGTCAAAAATACTGAAAAACCCCTGAACATTCAGAAGTTCTCTTAACCACAATCAAGATCTTTTTGACATCTCTAGTAAATATAATAAAGATGACTCCGTATTTTAAGGCACTGAATCTGTATTTGAGTACAGAATAACCCAACTTATAAAAGCTATGTACCCTGTTCTTCATTTTGAATCAAGTTTACATTATGTCAGAGATTCTGAGACAAGTATCATCTAGAGACTTTTGTAACAGGTGTATATATATTTGACTAGGTGCATGAAATAACATTAATAAATAGAGTGATAAATTTTTCCCATCCTGGAAAAATCAGCAATGAAAGATTTAATTCCATAAACATTATACAAAGAGATGAAGTTTAACTGTGTTATGTTTCTTACATATTTTCTATTACTTTAGAATAAAAGAATCATGATTTCCGAATAGAAATTGCACTTCATGGGATTATTTAGTTAATGCTACATGGGAAAGAAAACTAAAATATCTTAGATGAGGAAGCATAAGTCTGTTTTATGTGAAGCTCTAGCCAGTAGCAGCATTTTGAACTATTTTTTCTTGCATACAACATACTGTCAAAATCATTCTTTTGTGAGAACAACAAAAAATATAAATGGAGAGGAAGATTTTGACATTGGTTTTGTACTTCCTTTTCATATTTCTGCATTTTAAAGGCCTGCTAGTGTCTTTCTGTAAGAATACAACTAAAGCAAGACTAACAGGTCAGAAATCTGACCTACTTTCTTCAGTTTTCTGCTTAATCGTGCATGGAAAAGCTTTAGAAAAGTAAATCTCAGTAGTTTCAAAAATTTGAAAATTGTAGAAACAGACAAGGAAGATGCACTCTAGTCTCAGCTATCCCTAGAAAACAGCCACTGTTTACATATGATACCTGGAAGATTTGTGAATAATATTTTCAGAAAATAATTTCTTCAAATATGCCTACTCAAATGAAGAATGATTTTCATAGAGAAACTCTAGTTACTGGTTATTTTCTCTTTGTTATGAAATCCTAGTATGTAGAACCTAATTTATTCCATCCATTTAACAAAATTTATTGAAAGACAACTGCAGGATATTAGCAGTGTGTTCATTCATAACATGGTCTTTGCCTTCAAGAACTTTTCTATAAAATTATCACACTCATAGTTATGGGTCATTAATAAAGGCTGAGATATGTATAGTCACAGAATTTTAGGAACATTGGAAACCATTGCAACAGTAATATTTGAGTTTAGTTTTGAAGGATGCCTTACAATCTTGCAAGCCTTTTAAGCCAAGAAGAGAGAACATGTAGAGTGTGGTAATGGTGCAGAGCACAGGGCTATGCAGGATCATTTGGGACTAAGCTAGAATGTGTGTGCCTAAGAAGGATGATTAAGCTTTAGACCAGTTAAAGAAATAATAGCAGCTATAATAGATATTCCCTAAGATCTTAGTGGCTTAAGAATAAAAAAGTGATTTCTCATTCACCTATAGTCCAAAATGCATATTCCTAGTTGTGTTGGGTGGAGGATCTGGCCAATTTGACCTTTCAGGGATCTTGGGTAGTGGAAGGGCTCTCATCTTTAACTTACAGTTTCTAATGTACTGCGAGGCATCAGTATACAGCTGGCAGCCTGGCCCAAAAACAGTTTAGATCAAAACCAGTCATTTGGCCATGTCTAATTGCAAGGATGGTTTGGCAGTGTAATATCACTGTCTGCCCAAGAGGAAAGGAAAATGACAAATAGCTGGCCAGTCTCTGCCATGGGCTTGACATGCTAGTCTAAGGGAGACTGGTGATTTCTCATGGAGAGGGGTCTCACTGTCATATTTGCTACTTACGAGATCACTCGGGTACAATATAAAGGTTATACTAGAGTTGGATTAGACTAGTGAGGGGGAAGGTGGGTTGTGGAAGCTGGTGATTAGAGTACAAAGGCAGTGGAAGCAAGAAAAATAGATGTAGGAGAACAGACGTAAAATAGAGAAAATATTTCTGAAATACAGGCAGCTGAATTTGGATGCTGAGCTAAATACAGGAAAGAGTAGAGGATGACTGAGCATATTATTGAGAGAATGTATTGATGGTAATATGATTAACTGAAGTCAAGGACATGTCAGGTGAAGGAGGAGTACATACGAGAAAGACAAGCACAGTTTTGGAAATGGCAAGCTGGTAGTTTTCACATGACATCTGAGTGGAAATGTCCAGTGAGCAAATGAAGCTGCAGACGTGAATCTCAGGACAGTGCATGAGATATGCTTTCATGGGGAAGAGCAGTCAACAAATAGCCTATAGCTAAACGATCAGAAGCAAGCACCGAAAAGGATATTGCGGAGTGAAATAAGAATTCTGTAGATCCTACTTCTCCTGCCTATCTGAAAAATGGAAATGAGGACTTTCCACTTTGGCAACAGGAATACTATCTGTCTCACTTGAGTTGTAGAGATTACATCATCCACACGAGGCACTGCAAAATCATCGAGTGCCTTTGACTATTGTGGGGGAAGGTCTCCAGTATCCTTCACACCTATCTTTTCTTTTGCCATTTTTCTGTTCTACAAGCACTGCTTTTCTTTACATGCTACATAGTTGTTCTGCTATAATTTCTCTGAAACTAAAGGAGACTTCTCCGTGCACTGATAGCAAATTCTACACAGTCACGCTTTACAGTGCGTTGCCTACTGCCTGACATTGTAACTGTCTCTCAGAGAAATTCTAACGATAATACTCTTTACCAAGTGATTGCTTTGTTCATGGTTGCCACATTTAAAAACACAATAAAAATTAAAATAAAAAATCAGAGCCAAAGATCTAAGACAAATGTATCAATTTTTTATGATAAAAAGAACAATATATCTAACAGAGCTTTCATGCTGATTTATAGTGTACTCTTTCCTTAAATTGTTCTCCCTTGGCTCCCCTCAGTTTGAAAAAATAGTGCTATTTTATCATATGAGACAATACATTGAAAAGAACTAATTTAGCTTTAAAGAGTGGTTGAAATTTATTATTTATCACTTTCCAGACAGATTCATTTAAGATAGTGATTCTGATTTTACCAGCCTCTTCAGTAAGTCTCTGCTGGGTATAAGGAATACTTCCCCTGGAACTTGACAACAGGGGAATGGAAGCACTCCTGGCTCTACAATTATATAAGGAGCCTGATTTGAGATAGAAAAGTCATGAAACTAACTTAGAAGCACAGACTGACTCTCTGAACACAACAAGACTAGACTAAAGCTAATGAATGACTGGGTCAGTCAGAAGAGCTATAGTTGGCAAAGCACCAATGAGACAGGCTTATTTCTCTAGGAGACAGGGAGCTCTGACAAAGACTGAAACTCTCTCAGGGACAGATATCAAGTGAACTGTGCAGACTGATAGTTCTCATTATGGTTTAGTGCCACTAAACATACAAATCATACAAATCACTCTTCTTGTTCTGATTACATAATCGTCAAGCAACCTTTTGATTATAATTTGGCTTCTAATGGCTTTTCCAACAGGGAGGGAACATTTTGGCCAGAGAAGGCATATCTTCAACTTCTCTCCTCTTGGCAGATGTATTCTATGTAAGCTAATAAATTAGACAATTTAGTTCTAGTTCATTTCATGCGACTGAATTGGTAAAAATTTCTTAGAATCATCAGCTTTGTGATGATAAAAAATCAAACTTCTGAGGCTTACACAATGGAGGACCAAAGCAAACACCAAAAAGTACATGATCCTTTGAGGTCTCTTGGAAAAAAGCCAACAAAGAGACATTCCTCTTTCAGCAACCTTCCAATGTCATTTAAGTATCAAGATTGACAGATATAGTGACTTCGGCATAGGAATATTGACAATTTGTGCACATGATTTTTATTTAAGCATTATAATAGCTAACAGTTATGCAGCCTGTGCAAAATTAAACTGTTCAGTTCAGACAATGAATAGGAGGTGCAGATGTTATGGACCTTAACACTTTTTAAAGCACAGATATTGATTATTTTTGCCTATCAGAGTGCTGTGACTGATTCTCAGACATCGCCCTTCCCTACTCCCACTGTGGGTGAAGAGTGAGTTAATGTCTCCTCCTAGATAAATAACTGAATAACCTGGACTCAAAATAATACCACTACCACCAACAAAAAAATACAGAAAACAAGCAAACAAAAAAAACACAAAGAACCAAAATTCATCAAATACAAATTCTCCCCCCAATATAACTGTATACTCTCTTATTCACACCCCAAATAATTTAAATTTTAGCATTTAAAACTACTTTTTAACTGAAGTGAAAAATATACATTTTAACTTTTGTTTATTGTCCTTTTTATCATTCTTTGAAAAACAAGAGTACAACAGTCTACTAGAGACTCAAGTATTTCATAGAACTGTTCTGGCCAGTAATCACTACTTTTGTACCTTAACAAAATACACTATATGTGAAGGAAATTATTCAAAATACAAGAATTTTAAGTAAAAATATGTTAGACATAAAATTAAGCTATTCTGGTCATAAGTGAAAATGGAAAAATAAACACTATTGGTCTGGTCTCTTATCCCCCAGATATTAATTATTTCCAGGAGAATTGTATATACCGTTAATCATTGCTACTCATGAGTCCATTTCATGCAGCAGCCACCACTCAAATATTCCAACAAACATACATAATTATATTTTTAATTCATGGCCTTCATTAATTACCAGATAGGAAAGCCAAGCCCTCATGGTATTTTTTGCAGACAGTGAGAATTAATGTTTAATGCTTATACTATCTTTGGATGGCCAGAAGAATATGCATATAGCAACTGGATAATTTGCTGTATCTTTTAGAATCACTACATTTGTAATCAATCTTAAGTTCAGGAGGAATATAAGGTTGTATTATGTGAAGTTTAAAAAACTTCCTAGTAATTCACACTGTTCTACATTCTCAACATAATTGTGTATTTTTAAAACATTTAAATTTGCCATCATGGTATATTGATTTTAAAAAAGAATATTAACATGAAAGTACTGAGGAAAAAATGGATATACATTTCAGAAATGGATACCAGATAATGAAAATAGAGGAAATTACAGTTACCTGTCTCTCAAGCATTGTTATTTGTGACAAGTGGAATTGCACCTATTGTAAAGGTTGATAACTGCTTATTTTCTAGTAGGCATGTGCATAGACGTATGTATGTTTGGAGTCACTTCCATAGCAATGTCCTTTCTACTGAATAATTATTATCATTTTTTTCAGGCTTTTAACCTACTGGCCTTTATTTTGATTTTAAAAAATAATATGCTGTCTCATTTTTATAGAAAGAAAATTTTACCAAAATTGTGAAAGCCAAATATTCTACTCATTTTTTTTTTTAATTTTCAGGAATAAAACTTGCATACACAAAAGCACAGTAAAACTTGTTAGCTGTTTTTGTATTCCCATTGTTGTATTCAACTAAAACATGAAGCAGTACTGTGTGGGTCACAGAGCTTTAATATACCCATGGGCGGGTTTTTTGCTTCCAAAAAGAACTTTGCTTTGGTCACCAGTGAGCCATTGTTTGAATTCAATGACCAATAAGCACCTATAGGTACACACTGAGTTGTTTTGAACATAAGAATATAAACTCATGTTTGTTTTTAAATATATCTAAATAAATAATATAAATAGCTACATTTTATTATTTTGACAGGCAAGCACTGCATTAACTTTTACAGACATGTGGTGGTTTTTTTTTTTTTCATTTAACCCTGATACATGTATCATAAGGGAGATGTAATCCCCACAGTACAGAGGGAAATGAAATGTTCAGAGATCAATTTGCTCAAAGTAAGAGTGGAAAGAAGTGAATAGAACTCATTCTCATTTCTGTATGACTCTAAAACATAAGCTCTATCTGCCACCAATGCAGTGGACATATAATATATTGGTTATGTCTACACATAAGCACAGGTAGTACATATTGAAATAAAGAGTTATTTTTGTATGTTTTGGAATCATTTCCATTATTTTACACGATACTTCACATACTAGCAATAGATAGGTACTGAATATCTAAACTTCTTTCCATTACTGGGAATATTTTCAAAGAGCTCAGAGAATTATTATAATGCAAGATAACATGCAATATGGTGCCAAATTTAGATATCCGAGGACTAAAAAATTACTCAAATCTCCCCCAATATATGCAATCTCTTTTCCTATAAACAACAATTTACAGTGTAGTAAAATTGTGAAAACAAATGCTTGCAATTTTTAAAGTGGATAGATATCAAAAGAAACAAAGCATGCATTTAGAATGCCATCTATTCTACAACATATTTAAATTCTGTTTCTAGCTTGTCTCTACTACTTCTTTTGGGAAAAAGAAAAATAGAATTTAAAGAGTATCAAAAGCAAGGGAGGAGGAGTGAGTGAAACCCTATGGGTGAACAGATGAAAGTGGAAAAATGCATTCTACATTCAAAGTCTTCTGTTTTCATTAAATGCTCGTGCGTCAAACAGAAGCTATTACTGGATGTAGGAGAGGGATTCACAGCACATTCACTGTTACCTGCTCTCTAAATTGTGACAATGATCAAAATGCCTGAGTATAGTTCTTGATAAATGGAAAAAGAATTCTGTCACAGAGCTTCTAAACGATTATTAGAAACATGTCTGAGTTTTATTGTTATACTGGCTTAGATTCTAAGCCCTATGGGAGTGGGACTGATGTCTTTTCGGGTGAAGTTGACAAAAAAAAACTGCAACGCTTAATAAAAATAGCAGTAGATACATAGTGGGGAGAAAGAACCCCTCAAATCCCAAATTGCAAACTGAACAAAGTCCAGTGCCTGTTACAGAACTCCACTGCCAGTGTTAGTATGAATTTCAAGGGGAGCCTGCATTTAAACTATATTCTCTGGAATGCACATTCTTGGATAAATGTTCACATGAAGCAAATAAGATTATTCACAGTAGAATTCTTAGTGGCTAATAAAATTAACCACTCTCTTCAGCGATATTAATCAGTGGTTGTTCCAATATGCCTGAACAAACAGAGCACCTCACTGTAGATTAGCACATCTAACGACGGCTTGTGAATATTAGCGTATCAGCAAACCATATGGTAAATTAGACTTCTCTCTGGTAATTTACCGGAAGGAAGCCAAAATAATTAGAAATCACTCTCAATAACGACAGCTGCACATAGCAACTCAGTTACTGAAATGAAACGGTTTTCAGAAATGTCTGTTTTGCAGGTATATATCAAATGACAGGCTACAAACTAGCCGCTTGTATTACACATCATCATGCAAAATGGGCTTACAGACTAAATTGTAAACTGTGAGGGTGTCTGCCATCTGCTTCCTCTATTAAACTGACTTTGAAGGTTTTTGTTTGTTTGTTTGCTTTCTGGTCAAGTAAACTTGCCCTTGTCATGAGGGTAGCTGAACATGGCCTGTGCATTTTCTTATAAGTGACATCCATTGGACAGTGATGGAAATCAACTATCAGCTTTTCAGTTTATTTTTCCAGTTATATGTTCTATTATATCAATTATATTGAAAAATATAAATAATTTTAAATTATTAATAGTATAAATATGAAGATACTGTAGATCAGTGCTTCTCAATTTTTTAACATGCTTCTGAATTACCTGGGGGTCTTGGTAAAATGCAGATTATGATTCAGTATGTCTGGGGTGGGCTCAAAACCCTGCATTTCCAACAACCTTCCAGGTGATGCTGATGTTGCTGGACTAGGGATCACACTCTGAGTCATAAAGCGACAGATGCTCCATAATTCACTAAGAAAATTCGTGCTCACAAAAATATGACATTAAATTGCACTGTCTTTTTTACCAGAAGCAGTAAATATTATTTATTTATTCATTTATTGGCTTTTTACCCTTTGAATTTTGTTGAAAACCAGAGAGAATCTCACCCAATTCAGGTCCTATAGGTCATATAGGTAGAAAAGTCCTAAAATATTACTTACTGCTACAATTATTCCATAAATACATTGGCATTACACTGGGTGAGACACAGGAAACAAACGCACAAGGCTCTGGATGCCATGAAGCTTGTAAATGATCTAGCTGAAGAGACAGACAGACTGAATCTTATAAATACATACACAGAACACGAAAGATACAAGGGGATCTGACCTAGCAAGGCCTCTCTGAGAAACGGTTAGCTGAGCTCTGAAATACATGAATACGTGTAGGTGTTCTCGAGTAGAGTGGTGAGAGACAGCGTTGCCCAACTGAAGAATAAGCCCACAGTCCTCGAAGTCACAGAAGAAATGATGGAGTGGGTGAGTGATGCAGAGACAAGGCTAAGAAGCTGAGTAGAAACTGTATTTTGGAAGGCCTCGTAATGCCTGCCAAATATTTTAGAAGGAAGCTGGGAGTAGAAGGACGGATGCTTAAGTTTAAGCTACTTTAGATACACATTTTCAAAAGCTCCTTCATGATCTTATATCCTTAATGAATTGGAACAATGATGGATTTGAAAGTTAAGCAGTTACTGAAGGGCTCCAGACCAAAGTTCATGATGGCTTAGAAAAGGCAGTGACAGTAGAGATGGAGAGCATCATTTAGGGTAGTACATTTCATCTTTTTTTTTGAGACAGAGTCTCTTTGTCACCCAGGCTGGAGTGGAATGGTACAATCTTGGCTCACCATGACCTCGCCTCCTGGGTTCAAGTGATTCTCCTGCCTCAGCCTATTGAGTAGCTGGGACTACAGGTGCCCACCACTACACCCAGCTGGTTTTTGTATTTTTGGTAGATAAGGGGTTTCACCATGTTGGCCAGGCTGGTCTCGAACTCCTGACCTCAAGTGATCCGCCCATCTTGGCCTCCCAGAGTGCTGGGATTACAGGCATGAACCACTGCACCCAGCCGCATTTAATCGTTTGACATCTCTAATAGTTAGCAGTTTTTAGTTTACATTGATTAAAAAGCTATCTTCCTGTAACTCGACACTGTGGGGAGGGTTTCCTGATCAAATTACTTTTCTTCTTGATAGCTTCTCAAATATTTCATGATCTATATCCTGTTTTCTGTTTTTCCTCTACAAGTCTGCAGGAACCTCCACAGTGCTCTCATAGCATTGCTTCTGTTCCTTTACCAAATTCAAATTGTGGTATACCATAATTTATCAGAGTCTCCTTTCTGGAGCCATGAACTATCTCACTAGATGTTGTCCAACCAGTGTAGAATATGACTATTAGCTTTGTTACTTTGGTTACTATGCAAAGATTATTGCTATTTTTTGATAGGCACATTATGTTGTTAAACTTGATGCTCATCCAACATTTTCTAAGCTGACTTTTGCAGATCTACTACCATGAGGTGTTATACATTTGCCTTAGATTTATTTGATTTCTGTGAAAAGATATGTACAGCTTCTGTGGACCTTGCACAGGAGGCAAGCGTTCCTTCACGTACATGGAATCTTTTTTTTGAGACAGAGTCTTGCTTTGTCACCCAAGCTGGGGTGTAGTGGCCTGATCTTGACTCTTTGATATGTATATTGATCAGCCCTGAGGTAGGGAAGATTTTACAATCCCCCAAATATCTCCAAGTTTTCCTACCTTTATGACTAACGGCACCAGTCTCAGTCCTATCCAGATATTTTGAGTAACTGATAATATGATCTCACATATATGCTTTACCTCTTAGCTTCAACTCCAAATCCGAGACTCATATTATCATACTCTGATACAAGCCATTGATGAATGAGTTATTGAGGGCTGGTACAATGAATGAGCCCTTTCAGCAGCAGGTTCTAAGGTGACGTTAATGGAACCAACAACCTCTCTGATACATGCTCGTTCATTCAACCAAAGTGCAAACCAATGAGCTAAACTCTTATTCAGTCAGTATTTCTCCATTGTGCTCATTAGGCTTCTGTGCAAATATAACAGATAATTAGCTGAAACAAAAATTTCATGCCTACTATTTTTCTGTCACTTATCGGTCAATAATAACACTACAAAAATGAGTTGACATTTTTGTGAGAGGGAAACTTAGGACCAAAGAGGTGGAGAGATTTGCAAAATAAGACAAAAAGACAGTGATAAAATTGGCTATAAAAATATCTAAACATCTAAATTCTTTCTATAATGCTCTTTTCCCCTCTTTTTTTTTCTTTTTTTTGAGACAGAGTCTTGGTCTGTTGCCCAGACTGGAGTGCAATGGCCCAATCTTGGCTCACTGCAACCTCTGCCTCCCTGGTTCAAGTAATTCTCCTGCCTCAGCCTCCTGAGTAGCTGAGATTACAGGCACCCACCACCACACCCAGCTAGTTTTCTATTTTTTTAGGAGAGATGGGGTTTGACCATGTTGGCCAGGATGGTCTTGAACTCCTGACCTCAGGTGATCCATCCACCTCGGCCTCCTAAAGTGCTGGGATTACAGGCATGAGCCACCCTGCCTGGCCTCTCCTCTATTTTACTAGTTTGAATGCCCAAGAAGGAATCATGGAAAAACATGGCAACATCTCAGAGAAAACTCCAAAAGCTTACAACATGGGCTGTCATTGATTTACTATTTATTCTGTAGTGAAATTATCTTTATGTTTTAGTCAGGGGATGCTCTCTTGAGTTTTTAGGCTTTTACATTTTTTAAACAGGAAAATATAGTCATAAGGATCTTCAGTATACCACTTATACCCTATAAATCTGTGCTGATATTATAGCTATAAAATCTCTGGCTAAGTATATACGATTAATAAACTAATCATCCCACATTGGCTGAGAGTAACAAAATAAATTATTCCTACCGAATATGAAACTTAGCACCTGCTGTTATACAGTAAATATTTAAACTCCATTGTCTTGCAGCATTTCTCAAGTTCCATAAGTCCCATGTAATGTTATATGTGCTAATAAACATCCTCAGCTGCACCTTCCCCAGCTGGGGCTCCTCAGGGACAACTGTCACTTTGATGGTAATTTGTCCAAGCCTGGACACATATAAGTCATAAAGAAGACATACAAGTACATATGAATATATTTCTATTGGTTTCATCTTTTTATTTGGATTATCAGGACATCATTAAAGAAAAAAATATAGAATCCTCCAACAGCCCAGTGTTTTTTTATCCCTCACTATGAAAGCAAGTGAGTTAAAAATAGTCATTTAATTTTGCATACTCTCCAAAGCTTGTTTTTTAAAGCATAGAATTAAAAATCTTTTTATTTTTAATTATTTTGTATTAAGTCTTAACTCACTCTTACCCATCTACCAATCAGACAAAACTTGATAAAAACATATACCTGGTTTCCTTAGCAATTATTCCTCAAATACATATTTTATTAAAGTTTAAAATGCAAGTGTCAGCTTAGAGAATTTTACACGTGAACATACCATGCAACTGGCACCCAAACAAGAAATAAAACATTTTTGGTATCTTTATGCCTCTTACCAGGCACTACCCTTCCAGGGTAACCATTATGCTGATATATAGCACATAAGTTACTTTTAAGAAAAGTATGTAATACAGTGTATACTGGCTTCTTTTGTTCCCTATTACATTAGTGAAAATCATTTGTGTTGCATTGTAGCATTGCTTTACTGCTGTTCTTTGAAAATGCTACAATTCCTGTATTCATTCTGTTCTTCATGGTCATTTAATTTTATTTCAATTTGGGGCAATTACAAATAATTTGGTCATGAATTTTTTTGGACACGTATTTTTTTTATATTTAAAGAATTATAGATTCATAAGAGGTTGTGAAATATGTACAAGGCAGTCCTGTGTACCTCCTACTCAGTTTCTTCCAATGATAACTACAATAGCGAAACCAAGATATTGACATTGATACAATCCACAGAGCTTACTCAAATTTCATCAGTCTTATTTTTGTGTGTGTGTGTACTCTTATGCAATTTTGTCCTTTGAGCAGATGAATATTACCACCATACCATGTAATGTTAATATGGGCTAATAAACATCTTCGGGTCTCAGATACAGAACTATTTCATTGCCATAAAGATCCCTTGTGGTATGCCTTTACAGCCACATCCTTCAGATTTCTAACTCCTCACAACTACTAACCTTGTTCTTCATCTCTATAGTTTTATTTCAAGAGTATTATAGAGAGGAAATTATTTGAGGATAATATTTGAACTGAACTTTGAAGCTGGGTTAGTAGATGCTGAAATGAATCCTGGTAGAGAGACTGGTACCAGCAGTCAAAAAGGCAAGAAAACATGGAGCTATGTGGGGTATTATGAACTTTTCCCTGCCTCATGGCTTATCAATGTACCTATCAAAGATTCCATGTGCATGAAGGAATATTTACCTTCTTGCTGTTTAGGCTCACAGACTTCCCGATGGTTTCGCTGAACTTTCTTTAGACTGCAAGGTAGTTTCAGATACTCCCAACCAATTTTCTCTCCTACATGCAGTTTTCCTACTAAATCTTTGCATATTTAGTTCTGCCTTACCATCTGTATCTCATAATAACCAGACCAACCCAATGCCTATTCCATATCTTATTAAACATTCTCTTATTGATAGATTTTTTGATAGCTTATTAATTTTTTGTCAATATAAATAATATGGTAATAAATATATCTTGTAATTGCATCTTTATGTATTGTTAGGTTACTTTTTTGGTTAAGTTCCCAGAATGCAATTGCTTAAAGGGTATGTATATTTTAAATTTAAATAAACACACTCAGATTGCTGTCATAAAAACCTTTAAACCAAAATACAACTTAAAATATTACTTGTTATTAATGAAGTACTTTTCTCATTGAGAAGAGACAACACAACAAAAGTACAGACTAATGACACAAATTTCTTAATGTGATGTCTACAATCTGTATCACTGCTTTACAGAAAACCTTTGTAGGGTGTACATAATGTCAATTAATGATATATATGTATAATATCAATAATTTATTTAGAATATGGATTACTGCTTATCTTGATTGCTAGCATTTCCACCAAAGAGAAAGTCGAAGATAAAAAATAGAAATAATCTTGATGTTTACTTTCATTCAGCAAGTTTTATAAATTATTCATCTTCAAAGAGTAACATCCAGATATTTGTGTCATCTGTAGTTATAATTTTTTCATTTTTCCTTTTTAGAAATTGCAAGGATTAGTAAAACCAGACAATAGCAGCAAATTTCAAATCCACTGGATCACAGAGTAGTTTAAAAAATAATATAGAAACTTACTGTGTTACATCTAGTTCATCAATATGCATATCTGGAACCTTGCACTATAATTTGATCATAAACACCAATTAAATAAATAGAGCAGTTATCTGAAACAAATGGCATATTCTGTGATGTTTATTATAAACAGTTCTGGGTAGCTAAATTTTTTGATCAAAAATGAATACCTGTATCATTGTCAAATGCCATTGGTGGTTAAATGGAATTTGCCTAAGATAGCTCTTTTTGGGTATGTTTTCTAAGTAATTATTTTACCAATGTATCAAAAATAAATATGATGCATCTTCCTAGTAGACAAGGATATTGAACTATGAAAAATGAGGATGTAACAGGATAGAATTTACAAACCACCACAGAACAATATTATTTTAGACTAGTATTTTTATAAGTCCCTTTATATATTCTGCTAAAACATCAAAACGCCATTTCATTCTATACGGCCACACTATATCAGGTTGAAATTAAACTTCTAATCTACAATTACTCAGAGGAAGAAAAAAAAAGCTTAAGTGCAATTTAAAGTATGTTAATCTGACGAGATAATCAAAGGCACTTTTGAGACAGATGTTTTCACCCCCCCCTTCTTGCTGGTATGTGTAGCAACTGAAATGTACCCCAGGACTACTACAAAAATCTTTAGTAAGATTTAAAAAATTACCCCTTTAATAAGAACTCAGTTTTTCAGATAAGAAGAAAAAAGAAAGAAAAGAAGTGAAAGAAAAGAGAAAGAAAAAGAAAGGGAGGGAAGGAAAGAAACAAGCTGTTAACATTTTGTATGCAACTAGGTGAGAAGTTAATCAGGTGTTAAGTTTTTCTGATGAAAATGGACAGTTGAAATCGTCTCTGTGGAACCCCATTTCTTTTCTTTGCCCTTTTCACTCTCCTCCATGCTTCTGGGGCTGAATGAAAGAGTTGTAGCAATGGTTCTCTTCACCTCTGGCTTCTGGTGAATTTTGGCCAGTGACTTTGGATAATTTCTGATGGGCCTGATTTTCCCCACCATACATAATGTAACGATCACGCTAATCATCACTGGTCGTTAGAGAAATGCAAATCAAAGTCACATTGAGATATCATCTCACTCCAGTTAGAATGGTGATTATTAAAATTCTGGACACAACAGATGCTGGAGAGATGTGGAGAAACAGGAACACTCTTACACTGTTGGTGGGAGTGTAAATTAGTTCAACCATTGTGGAAGACAGTGAGGCAATTCCTCAAGGACCTAGAAATAGAAATTCCATTTGACCCAGCAATCCCATTACTGGGTACATACCCAGAGGATTATAAATCATTCTGTTGTAAAGACACATGCACGTGTATGTTCATTGCGGCACTGTTTACAATAGCAAAGACCTGGAACCAACCCAAATGCCCATCGATGATAGATTGGACAAAGAAAATGTGATACATATACCCCATGGAATACTATGCAGCCATAAAAAATGATGAGTTCATGTCCTTTGTAGGGACATGGATGAATCTGGAAACCATCATTCTTAGCAAACTGACACAAGAACAGAAAATCAGACACCACATGTTCTCACTTATAGGCAGGTGTTCAACAATGAGAATACATAGACACAGGGAGGGGAGCATCACACACTGCAGTCTGTTGGGGGGGGCTAGAGGAGGGACAGTGGGGGGGTAGGGAGGTTGGGGAGGGATAAAATGGAGAGAAATGCAAGATATAGGTGACACAGGGTTGGAGACAGCAAACCACATTGCCATGTATGTACCTATGCAACAATCCTGCATGATCTGCACATGAACTTCAGAACCTAAAGTACAATAAAAAAAAAATTCAGAGTGCTGTATAAAAAGAAATAAAGGTATAAAAATAGAAGTTGGGACATTTAGGTTCTGTACCCCAGAAACTAAAGTACAATAAAAAAAAATACAGAGTGCTGCATAAAGACAAATAAAGGTATAAAAATAGAAGTTGGGTAATTGTTCACAATTATTCAATTTGTATCTTTCTAATAATTGTGTTATTAATCTAACGAGGCATTTTATTACAGTATCACATGTTCTCCAATGCTTTTAGTACCCTCTAGAATTAGATTTCTCTTATTCCTAGCCAATAAATTGTTGAGTAAACTCCAATGTTTGCTGTTCTGTAGCCAGCAAAGCATTTAAATCTTATTACAACTTGGAAAAATCAATTCCCCACAAGATACCAAGGAGATACCATCTTATTAGGATCCTACCACTTCATAAGATCTCACTAACCCTAAGGAGAAACCATAAATTAATATAATTTCTGACAGTTGTTAAGTTTTTAAAGGTATATTAAGATTGCCAAGTTCTTTTTAAAGTGGGAAAATTTGACTATGTTTGACACAATTGAACTTGTAGCTTTAATAAAGATAATTAACAAATAAAATGACTTTGACACTTCAAGCCCAAAAGTGTGTGTATAAACTAGTGGCAGTGAAAAGCACTACCACATAAATAAGATCAGAAACTAAGATATACTACAATTGTTCATGAGTCATTCATGGAGTGGGAAGAGGTATAGTTACTCAGCAAAAAGAGCACATGAATATGGGTGTGACAGCATGAACAGATAGAGGGGGGTTATACAGTATGTATGTATGGCATATAACATATTCAGGTTCAAATGTGCAACATGTATTAGGAGTGACAGGAGATAAGGTGATAAGGAGTGTTACATCCTTTTTTTAAAGCACTTGTTAGCTTTTGCCTCTTGGCATTCTGCCACACTCTTCTGATTTATTCCAGAAGGCTAGACACTACCAGGGAAATGTAAAATTCTATACTATAAAATGTACAACATCTCAAAAAATATTGATTAAATGTATTTATCAAATAAGCTTTCACAATTTTTAACTATCAAATTCCCTTGGAAGATTAAGATTATTTTAATATATGAGTTTCCTAGATAATGCTGCATTTAAACAAACAAAACAATAATGCAATGACCATTTAATTGAGCACACCTTCAACCACATAACTTCAAAGTGATTTCTACAATGAAGTTGATTCTAAGCAAGCTTAAAATAGAAGTAATTGTTGGATATGAAATAGTTTGCTTGGATATGTAATTCTGAGTTGAAAATCCTTTTCTTTAAGATTGTTGTTGCTCTGACCTTCTCACCTTAGAACATGCCCTGTCCCAGGTTAGACACAAAAGATTCCTAGGCACACTTATAGCCTTTATAGTCTTAGCCATAGTCATCCTGGCAACTGCTAGCATTGCTGTGGCTTCTACTACTGAGTCAGTACAAACAGCTGCCTTTGTAGATAATCTGGCCAAAAATATGTCTAATGAACTTCTCTTACAGCAAGGTATACATCAAACAATGCTTGCACGTCTGCAAGCCCTCGAGGCTGCTTTGGAATATGTGGGGGAGCAACAGAATGTGCTGGCATTCCTACAGCAATTAAACTGTGACTGGGAAGACAAACATATCTGTGTCACTTCTCTACCATGGAATCAATCAATATATAGTTGGGATGAGGTGAAGCAACACCTCTGGGAACCTTTCATGACAATTTAACAGCAGACATAAAACAACTTAAAAATTTTAGGGTCACTTCACACTGTAGATCTACACACCCAACAAAGAGCTTTATGGAAGGATGTGCAAGATCATCTCTCCTGGACAGACCTCCACTCCTGGAGTTCATTCTTTGACTGGAAAAGAATGTTGCTAATTATACTCATGACTGTCTTATGTTATTTACTGATTCTACGATGCAAAGCTGGAATAAGAGCAACAACTGCCCTGCCTAATAAAACTGCTACTGCATATATCTGTAATCTTCAATCAACAATACCTGATACAGAAAACAGAAAAGGGGGAGATGTGGTAGTTCAGTCAAGGTGGTGGCAAAAATATTAGGAGAAAAATATTAGAGAAAGTTATAGAAAATAGTCACAGATATTCTTGGAAGGCCGGAAGACTTTGTAAAAGCCTCAGGATAGAATTACAGCTGAAGGCAGCCTAATCCCCTTTACCTTTAGTTGACAAAGAAAAGAAAATAACAAAGAAATGCAAGGGAATTTACCTAAATAGCTTGTTTACTCACGTGTTCTGAAAAACTAACCTTTAATCTTTCACTGACCAGATGGCTTTTTGGAGGGAGGGCGACCAGATTTATCACCCACAAATGGTGTTTGCTTTAGGTCTCAGAACATGGCCTTTAATCTGCCCTCTAGTGTTGTTGACTCAAATGTTTTGTCATTTAATGTGTGCTGAATAAAGGCCAGCAAGGCCAGTGGCTGCTAACTCTTATAGCACTCTCCTGGAGTATCTGTGAGTGACCATGAACACCCCTAGCCCACTCTTCTCATGGTATTCTATGTCTGAGTGAATTTATTCATCCATTGTGGGGTCAGCATCTGCCTGTCAAACCCCAACACTCATACTGTTTTTCAGCTCCATAAGGTCATTTATGTCCTTCTCTAAACTGGTTAGTTAGCAGTTCCTGTAGGCTTTTTATCAAGGTTCTTAGCTTCTTTGCATTGGGTTAGAACATGGTCCTTTAGCTTGGAGGAGTCTGTTATTACCCACCTTCTGAAGCCTACTTCTGTCAATTCATCAAACTCTTTCTCCATCCAGTTTTGTTTCCTCGCTGGCAAGAAAGTGTAATCCTTTGGAGGAGAAGAGGCATTCTGGTTTTTAGAATTTTCAGCCTTTTTGTGCTGGTTTTTCCTTATCTTTGTGGATTTGTCTACCTTTGGTCTCTGATGTTGGTGACCTTTGGATGGGGTTTTTGAGTTGTCATTCTTTTTGTTGATGTTGATGCTATTGCTTTCCGTTTGTTAGTTTTTATTTTACCAGTCAGACCCCTCTGCTGCAGGTCTGCTAGAGTTTGCTGGAGGTCCACTCCAGACCCTATGTGCCTGGGTATCACCAGTGGAGGCTGCAGAACAGCAAAGATTGCTGCCTATTCTTTCCTCTGGAAGCTTCATCAAGAGGGGCACCCTCCAGATGCCAGCCAGAGCTCTGCTGTATGAGGTGTCTGTTGACCCCTGCTGGGAGGTGTGTCTCAATCAGGAGGCCCGGGGCTCAGGGACCCACTTGAGGGGACTGTCTGTCCCTTAGCAGAACTTGAGCACTATGCTGGAAGATCTGCTGCTTTCTGCAGAGATGGCAGGCAGGAATATTTAAGTCTGCTGAAGCTGTGCTCATAGCCTCCCCTTCCTCCAGGTCCTCTGTCCCAGGGAGATGGTAATTTTATAATCCCCTAACTGGGGCTGCTGCCTTTCTTTTAGAGATGTCCTGCCCAGAGAGGAGGAATCTATAGAGGCAGTCTGGCTACAGAGGCTTTGTGGTGCTGTGGTAGGCTTTGCCCAGCTCAAAGTTCTTGGTGGCTTTGTTTACTCCATGAGGGGAAAACCGCCTACTCAAGCCTCAGTAATGGTGGATACCCCTCCCCTACCAAGCTTGAGTGTCCCAGGTCGACTTCAGACTGTTGTACTGACAGCAAGAATTTCAAGCCAGTGGATCATAGCTTGCTGGGCTCTGTGGGTGTGCGATCCACTGGGCAAGACCACTCAGCTCCCTGGCTTCAGCCTCCTTTCCAGGGGAGTGAATGGTTCTGTCTCACTGGCATTTCAGGCACCACTGGGGTATGAAAAAAAACTCTTGCAGCTAGCTTGGTGTCTACCCAAACAGCTTGAAACCCAGGGCCCTGCTGGTGTAATAGGCACCCGAGGGAATCTTCTGGTCTGTGGGTTGCAAAGACTGTGGGAAAACTGTAGTATCTGGGCTGAATAACTCTATGGCACAGTCCTTCATGGCTTCCCTTAGCTAGGGGAGGGAATTTTCCAACCCCTTGCACTTCCCGGGTGAGATGACACCACACCCTGCTTCGGCTCACCCTCCATGGGCTACACCTACCGTCTAATCAGTCCCAGTCAGATGAGACAGGTATCTCAGTTGGAAATGCAGAAATCATCCACCTTCTGCATTGGTCTCGTTGGGAGCTGCAGACCAGAGCTATTCCTATTTGGCATCTTGGCCGAGAATCCTGCTATCTTATTTTTTAAATATAGTTTTTCTAGTTTATTTTACAAGGGAACTAACAGCAATCCACTACTTTACTCTCGGTAACTTTGGTTCTCATCTAACTTAGGAAACTGTGGCCATGACACTGGGGAAATTTTACAAGTAACTGCATGATCTCAGATATTACATCACTTTACATCACTTTGTCATATTATTCCTATGAAGCATATTGGATTATGGCTTCTTTAAAACTCTAGAACAGTCTGGGGAAAGTATCACAAAATATAACAGTCTCACACCTACTCTTGTCTTAAAGACCAGGCTTTAAGTATGACTGGGCATAAGTAAAACAAAGAGTTTTTCCATTTTTGTGTTTCCCCCTCATCCCCCAACCTGCTTGTTACTGACTTCCTGGCCACGTACGGTGCTCTCCAGATTGTCCTCCTCTATCTTGGCCACAAGATTGTGCTCTCAATGCTCATCTATATATAGTCCAATATGACTGAGACCCTCACTACATTGAACCTCCTGTGAATGCAATTCTCTCTCCCCCAAGTATTCTGATGCTGTTTAGACAATGTTAACAGGACTAATCGAATAAGTGAATTTGCACATTGGAGTAAGACTAAGAAAATGTTCAAAAATTTACTTTCTGAATGTTACAGTCATTGTTTCTGACTTAAGAGTTCTTTGCTTAGAGGAAAGTGACTCTTTCTGATGTTGAATTACATTACATATATTCTTGCGTACTACATCTATTCATGGAGCTTTCCCTGATTTTGATAGGGGATTCTGCGATAAATTTCAAAGTAAAGTAGGTTTCTACTTCTCACTTATCTTTGTCCTAAACACATTTTCTTTCACTCCAGACATCTTGAAATTTGAATAGATAAACAAAGTATAGGTAGAAGGGGTATTATGTGACAGAAAGTGTCTGCCTTTGAAATGAAGACATGTTTGAGTCCCTACTCAGTTACCTACTATGTGGGTGATCTTGGTTGATTCTTTTAAAGTGTGTTATCTTAAACTTTATTATCTAAAATGGAGGTCATAATTCCTGCTTATCTGTTTTGTAGGCTCATTGCAAATATTAAATAATCCATTTTACACAAAAATATGTAACATGTGTATTCATGTTCATTTATTCAACAAATACTTATAGATTGCCAATATCTGCCTTTTACTTTGTGGCAAAAAAGAAAAAGTTATTGATCTTATAATTTTATCTTCAAATTTTACAATTTTTCTCCTGGCTTCAATAACCTGGAAATATTGTTAATATTACCATGAAAGAGTTTCTGAAATTGCTGTCATATCATATGACATGCTGATATGGCCCATGCATGTCATTCAATAATGAAATATCTTTATTATCTTCATGATACACCTTTTTCCCCCCCCCCTTTGAAATTGAACTGTACTCTCCATATGATATAATCCACATAGAATCTACAGGAAAACAGACTCCGATTCCCTGTGTCAACATCACTTTTTGCGCCCTGTATTGAATTCTGAATATCTGCTCTATACATCTGTTTCTCTTAACAGGCATAGGGCTGTGACTACTAGAAACTATTCATGTTTGCATCCTCCTCACTTAGCACAGTAATGTCAAAGTAACTGTTTTGAAAAGGTTGGTTCAGGACTCATTAATGGCTAATTTCAATGAGTCATTAACTATGGCCACTAAATTTCTAACAGACAGGCATAAATTCACTTATCCTTCAAGTTTACTAATGCCGCAGAATTGGATGCTTTAAATTTTACTAAAATGTTCTTAAAATCTTAAAAGTATCACAAAATATCATATTCCCATGCCTACACTTCTTTTTTAAAACCCAGGCTTTAAGTACGACTTGGCATAAGTAAAATAAAATAGTTCTTAAAATCTGTAATAAGAAAATTTCAAATAAACAGATTATCTACTATATATTGATCATAAAACTCCATAGTGTGAAAGTCGGAAAACACATGTGATTATTATGTTTTGATGATAACTACTAGATCTAGGCCTTTATGTTAAGGAGCAGTATGTCCCAGTACCTCAGAAACAAGAGATTTTTACTATTAAAAATGTATTGCCTGACATTATACATTTCTAATATGGTAAACTACTAAAATTATTCATCGTAAATTTAAAGACTTAAAACATTTGTGAATTAGGTCATTTTTGCAGAGTCTTACGCTCTGGAATAGTTAATATTTATAATTTATAATAATTTATATTTGCCCAAATATAAATTTTGTTGACAAAACATGGGTCCTATTTTTCATTTGCAACTATATAACCCAAAATGAAAAGCACAGGCATGCCAGGAGTGTTGTTGCCATGCATGTCACTAATTATAAGGCCCAGAGTGCTGAGGAGTAGCAGGAGTTTTACTTCCTTTGTCTGGTGAAGTCTGTCCCCAAGAGATGGAGTTCAATGAGGTTTTCAGCATATTATTCTCATTAAACCATGCAGGAATTTCATTTTACAAATCCAATTAATACAAATAGATGGTTGGTGGCAAAATCCCTGCCTGTTACACCACAATTTTTCATTTACTTTGCAGACTGGAAATTACTGAAGCAGACTTCACTGCATTTCAGGACAGAACTATGGCAGGCAAAGTGAGTCAGGCAAACTGTAGGCACTTTGGGCAAGAATGTGCATTCTCTGCAAAGGCCTCACTTATTTTACAGGGAAAAAACACAAGTAAATTTTGAAAAAATGTTTACATTTTTAACTTTCATTAGAAAATTTGAAGCACCTCTGAATTTTACAATTAATTGAAGCATTGGTGACTTCCTATTTTTAAAAAGAGAAGTATTTAAAAAACTCAGTGAAGCTCAGTGTAGGTCAGTACTATTCACAGATTTAAAATAAAGTGGTTTGCAGAGAGAAAAGTGCTGTTATCCAGCATTATCTTGTTGGGATTTTTAATTGCCAGTTTTTCCTCTGGATTTTCTACACTCCTAAGCTAGACCTCATTCAGTAGTGAGATACATAGAATAAGAAGGAACATTACTCTTGGATATAAATGCATAAAAATGATTTTTAAAAACAAGAGATGCTTTAGAAGCTAACCGTATATCCAAAAGCAGCTTAGGATAGACAATTATTGCTATATTATTTTTTTCAAAATTTAGGAAGTATGAATATTACTTACTGTAAGCAAAAAAAAAAGTTTTCTGAGGCTTTTTTCTCTGTTCTTCCTTTATAATAGGCAGCTTCTGAATCAGTGACACTATAACTCTCCTCTTAAAAAATTCATAAAAAACATTTGCTAAAAAGGAAGCAGAAATCTTACTGAGAAACTAATTTTGAAGGAATACCAAGTGAACATTTATGAAGATACCATGGGATACTCTGGGGGAAAAAATGATGTTAAAGCATTATACTTACTAGGTACTTATGGATCCTTAGAATAGATTGGGATGAAAGGTTAGCACATCTTTACTAGATATTCTGGATGCTAACAATAT
Organism: Cacajao melanocephalus; assembly: GCA_963573385.1. Lineage (NCBI taxonomy): Eukaryota > Metazoa > Chordata > Mammalia > Primates > Pitheciidae > Cacajao > Cacajao melanocephalus. Next base: position 41,030 of record CAUYLG010026112.1, on the reverse strand, counting down.
GTCAGTGACTGTCAGGGCTGACAGTGTAATACAAGCACTGAGATCTTCAGAGTTTCTTGGTTGGTTTCGATATTCTCTTTTCAATGGTTGTAGAAACTGTCATTCTGGCATATTCTGAGTAAGTCAAAAAAAGGGCCCTTCACAACAAATCTCCCATACTGCTCCTCCAATTCCCTCACCACTTTCCCTTATCAGTAACTCAATGCTGCTCCAATATCAGTCTTATTCTTAAATTAAACACTGCTCATGAAGGCGTATTATTATATTGAATCTATTTCTGAAAACAATTTGGTAAATAAACGAGTTTTATATTGAAGTTAAACCCTAGTCAAGAGTCACTATGGCCAGGCATGGTGGTTTATGCCTATAATCCCAGCACTTTGGGAGGCCAAGGTGGCAAATCACCTAAGGTGAGAAGTTTGAGACCAGACTGGCCAACATGGTGAAACTCTGTCTCTACTAAAAATACAAAATTTAGCCAAGAATGGTGGTGGGTGCCTGTAATCCCAGCTACTCAGGAGGCTGAGGCAGGGAGAATTGCTTGAACCCAGAAGGCAGAGGTTGCAATGAGTGTAGATCATGCCAGTGCACTCCAGCCTTGGTGTCAGAGTGAGACTTTGTCTCAAAAAAAAAAAAGAGTTATTATATGTTTGATGATTAGAAATAGAAAAATTTTAAAGGTTCATAATATTCTGATACACATAAACACATACTATAAATGGTAGCCTTTATTAATGGGTTAAACAATCAAATACAAGAAAATACCAAAGAGATTAAAAATTACTTAGAAACACACAGAAAAGGTTATTAGTTATTTTAAATTCTCTGTATTTGTGTTAAACGCAGTAAATGAAACAAAGACTTCAGAAGTACCTATGAGAACTGTAATGCTGAGATTTGATAGGGAAAAAGCAAAAAGATAAAGGAAATTACAATAGTGGTTTTCTAATTTTAGAAGGAGATTTATTTGCTGTGCTTATAGTTAGAGAGCACAACCAATAACAGGAACAGTTCTGAATTACCTAAAACCCTCCTCACTGTTTTTGCAGAACCTTCTTCACCAGAGGTATCTCTTATTCAATGTAAATGACATCTAGTGCAGTGTAATAACTTTGCTCTTTGTTATGTGGTACTTCTGCCAGTAAAAATTCTTAACTACTGAAATTTGAAAGTAAATATAAAACAAACAAAATAGCATGAGTAAAGTACATTTCGGTAATGTTTATTTCCTTCTGGTTGTTTCCTGAAAACTCTTAACAAGATAAAATATTTAAAAATGTTTACAGCATGCTGTGCTTTGGATATACTTTGTGCTCACTAAAACTCATGTTGAAATTTGATCCTCAAAGTGACAGTATTAGGAAGTGGTGCCTAGTGGGAGGTCTTTGAGTCTTTCAGGCTGATCCCTCATAAATGCTTTGGTGTCATTCTTTCTGGCAGTGGGTGAGTTTTCTCTTTCATGAGACTAGAAGAGCTTCCACAGAAATGGATTTGTTCCTGCAACAGCAAATTGTTACAAAGCAGGATGCCCACTAGGTTTTGCCACTTTGCCCATGTCTACTTCTCCTTTGTCCTTCTTCACCATATTTTCATCAAGTGAATGGATCTCACTAGAAGCTTAGACCTACTACAAGACACATTACAATCAAATTGTCAAAAATTAAGGAAAAAGAGAGAATAATTAAATCTGCAAGGGAAAAGTGCATTGTTATGTATAAGGAGACCTCTCCATGAGACTATGAGGATTTTTCAACAGAAACTTAGTAGGCCAGAAGGAACTCAATGATATATTTCAAAAGCTGAAAGAAAGAAAAAGAAAAACCTGTCAACCAAGAATACTACACTCAGCAATCTTACTCTTCAAAAGTGAAGAATAAACACTTCCCCAGACAAACAAAAGCTGAGGAAATTTATCACTGCTAGACCTGCCTTACAAAAAATGCTAAAAAGAATTCTTGAAATTGAAAATTATGCCACTTAGTAGCAATATGAGAACATATAAAAATATAAAACTCACTGGTAAAACTAACTATATAGTCAAACTTATACTGTGATGGTGGTGTGAAAATCAATTATATCTAGTATAAAGGTTAAAAGGCAAAAGTATTGAGGGAATGTGATCTCTTTCCAGGTCCCTGAAGGGGCGTAGTTTTAAGGGCAAGAATTTCCCAGCACCATGCCCCCCTCCCATCTCTTTCCATCCAGGAGATTTCACGGTTTATGTTTGAATTTTGTGGGCACGGGAAGAAACTAAGAGTCAATCACCCCAGTGGAAGTTTAAAGGAACTCCTTTCATTGGCCAGAGGAACTTGGGAAGGTGGGAATTTCTCCAAGGATAAATTCCCCTGCTCTGTCACCCACGGTGGATTTCCAGCTCTCTGGAATCCCCTCCCACAGGGTGGGAGCTCCCTTTGCCCTCGAGGATTTCCCCTCTGGAATCCCCTTCCATACTCTTCGTGGAAGTGTTTCTCTTTTTCTCTTTTCTCTACCTAAATGAAATCACCTTTCTGCAACACTTCTTGGGTCCGATATTTACTTTTATGAGTGTACGGTGCACCTGCAGTGGTCCTATCGCTTATTCCTTAAGAGGCTGGAGACCAAGAACCCAGCATTCTCTTGGGGAAGCTGTGCCTCACCAGCACCCAAGAAAAAACCCAGTTACAGTATTATAAAAAACTGTAGCTAAAATAATTTGTTAAGAAACACAGGCTTTAAAAGATATGAAAACAAATTGTGTGTTGGGAGAAGTAAAGGTGTAGAGTTTGTGCAAATAATGAAAGTAAAGTTGTTATCAGCTTAAAATATCCTGCTAATAGTGTAATATATGTTATGTGTTTCATGCAACCACAAAGTAAAACTCTTAGGAGATACATAAAAGACAAAAAGAGAGTATTTCAAAGCATACCACTATGGAAAATCATCAAACCAAAAAGAAAGGTAGCAAAAGAAAAAAAGAAGAACAAGTAATCTACAACTTAATTAGAAAACAACACATGGAAACAATAAGTCTTTAATTTATTTGAATGTAAATTGATTGGATTTCCTAATCAAAAGACATCAAGTGGCTGAATGGATAAAAATAGAAAGACCCAACTATATCCTGTCTACAAGAAACTCACCTCTAAGGACACAAACTGAAAGTGAAAGAATGGACAGATATTCTATACAAACGGAAAACAAAAGAATAGCTGTACTTAGACAAAACAGACTTTAAAAATTGTAAAAAGAGGCAAAAAATGTTATTATATATTGATAGAGGGGTCAATTTATCAAAAAGTTATAACAACTCTAAATATATACGCACCCAACACTGGAGCATCAAACTAAATTTGGCAAAAATTTGATAGAGCTAAGTATAAGTATAGACTGCAATATAATACTAGGAGGATACTTTAATATCCCACTTTCAAAAATGAACAGATCATCCAGACAAAAGATCAATTAAAAAACACTGGATTTGAACTACATTTTACACCAGATGGACCTAGCAGATATTTATAGAACACTTTATCAAACAGCAACAGAATACATGTTCTTCTCAAGTATACACAGCATATTCTCCCAAATAGATCATTTGTTAGGCCACAAAACAAGATTTATCAAGTTTAGTATTATTGAAACCATATTAAGTATCTTTTCTGACTGTAATAACATGAAACTAGAAATCAGTAATAGAGAAATCACGAAAACACTCATACATACATGAAAATCAAACAACATGCTCCTAAACACCCAAGGGGCAAAAAAGGAATACGAAAAAGTAAAATAAAACATATACTGAGTCAAACAAAAATTTAAATACAACATACCAAAATCTATGGTGTACAGTGAAACAGTTCTCTCTTTTTGGGGGGGGGTAGGGGGCCAGAGTCTCACTCTGTCACCCAGGCTGGAGTGCAATGGTGTGATCTTGGCTCACTGTCACCTCTGCCTCCCAGGTTCAAGTGATTCTCCTGCCTCAGCCTCCTGAGTAGCTGAGATTACAGGCACCCACCACCATACCCAGCTAATTTTTTTGTAGTTTGAGTAGAAACGGGGTTTTACCATGTTGGTCAGGATGATCTTGAACACTTGACCTCAAGTGACCCACCTGCCTTGGCCTTCCGAAGTGCTGGGGTTAACAGGAGTGAGATACTGTGCCCAGCCAAAATAGTTCTAAGAGATAAGTTTATAGCAATAAATATCTATACCAGAAAAGAATAAAGATTTTAAATAAACACCCCAATGTGACACCTCAAGGAACTAAGAAAAAAAAAATAAGCTCAGAATTAGCAGAAGAAACTAAAGATCAGAGGGAAAAATAAACAAAATAAAGACTAGAAAAGCAATAGAAAAAAAACAAAACTAAAATTTGATTTTTTGAAAAGATAAATCAACAAAACTTTCACAAAACAAGGAGAGAAGACTCAAACCATATTAGAAATGTAAGAGGAGATATTACAACTGATGTCACAGAAATATGAAGGGTCATGAGAGCACTAAGAAGCACAGATATTCCTTGACTAAAAGAGAATCATGTCTCAATAAATTCATTATAAGTGAAAATATCAAAAGCTGAAAATGCATTTAATACACCTAACCTACCAGACATCATAGCTTAGGCCAGCCTACTGTAAACATGTTTAGAACACTTATATTAGCTTACAATTGGGCAAAATTATGTGGCAACACAGTACACTACAAAGTATCTGTGGTTTACCCTCAGAATCATGTGGCTGGCTGGGAACTCCAGCTTTCTGACACTGTCCAGCATTGTGAGAGAGTATCATACCAGTCATTACTAGTTCAGGAAAATATTAAAATTTGAAGTACAATTTATACTGAATGAGTATCCCTTTTCCACCACTGCAAAGTTGAAAAATTATAAATCAAACCATAGTAAGTCAGGGAACGCCTGCAAACACCAACAAATTGAATAACCTAAAATAAATAAATAAATTGCTAGAAACATGCAATATTCCAACACTGAATCAGAAGAAATAGAACATCTGAACAGATTAATAACGAGTAAGAAGATACACTAATAAATCATCTCTCAAGAATTCTACCAAGATTTTAAAGTAAAACAAATACCAATCTCCTTCCTAAACTCTTCCAAAAGATTGAAAAAGGGGGGGTCTACTTTCAAACTCATTTTTATAAAGCTAGAATTACCCTGACACCAAGGCTAAACAAGGAAACCATAACAAAAAAAAAGAAAATGACAAGGCAATATCTCTGATAAACACAAATGCAAAAGTCATCAAGAAAACATTAGCAAACAAAATCAAACTGTACATTAAAAGGTCATTTACTGTGACCAAGCAGGATTCATCCTCAGGATGCAAGGATGGTTCAGCCTATGTAAATCAGTCATTGTTATCCACCATATAAACAAAATGAAGGACAAAAATCACACAATCATTTCAACGGATGCAGAAAAAGCACTGGACAAAATCTGACATTTTTTCATAGTGAAAACTTTCAACTAACTAATTATAAAAGGAACCTACCTCAAAACAACAAAGGTCATATATGACAAGTCCACAGCTAACATGTGAAGAATGTCTAGGTTTGTTACGTAGGTAAATGTGTACTTTGGTGGTTTGCTGCAGAGATCATTCCATCACCCAAGTATTAAGCCCAGCACTAGCTATTTTTCCTGATCCTCTCCCCACTTCCACTCTCCAGCCTCTCCATGTGTTTATGTGTCCTCACGCTACCATGATTCTCAATGGTGAAAATCTGAAAGTTTTTCCTCTAAGATCAGAAATAAAACCATGATGCCCAGTCTGGCTACTTCTATTCAGCACAGCACTAGAAGTTCTAGTCAAACCAATTAGGCAAGAAAAAGAGATTCAAGGCAACCACTTAGGAAGGAAAAAAGTGAAATTGTTACTGTTTGCTGATGACACAATCTTATATATAGGAAACCCTAACAGCTTCACCAAAAATCTCTTAGAACTGGTAAACAAACTCAGTAAAGTTGCAGGTTACAAAACCAATATACAAAAATCAGTAGTGTTTCTGGACACTAACAATAAACTACCTGAAAAAGAAATTAAGAAAACAACCAAATTTACAATAGCATTAACAAACAGAATTTAGAAAAGGAGGCAAAAGATCCATAAACTGAAAACTAAAAAACATTGATAAAATAAATTGGAGACAAAGATAAATGGAAAGGAAACCCATGTACATGGATGGAAGAGTTAATATCGTGAAAATGTCCATACCACCCAAAGCAATCTAGAGATTCAGTGCAATTCCTATCAAAATTCTAATGTCATCTTTCACAGAAATAAAAAAATAACCAAAACAATCTCGAGCAAAAGAACAAAGCTGGAGGTATCACACTATCTGATTTATTTTGATATAATATTTTGATCTATTGAACTATTATAATCAAAACAGCATGATACTGGAATAAAAGAGACATATTGACCAACAGAACAATATAGACAGTCCAGAAATAAACACAAAAATTTACGGTCAGTTTATTTTTCACAAAGGTGGTAAGAACACAGAATGAGGAAAGAATAGCCACTTCAATTAAGTTGTATTGGAATAGTGGTACCTACATGCTGAAGAATCAATCTGGATGTTTCTCTCACACCATATACAACAGTCATCTCAAAATCAATAGAAGACTTAAATGTCAAACCCAAACCTGTAAAGTCACTAGAGGAAAACAGAGGAAAAGCTCCATGATATTGGTCTATGAAATAATTTTTTTGGTAAGACCTTCAAAGTTGCAGGCAACAAAAGCAAAATTAGACAAGTAGGATTGCATCAAACTAAAAAGCTGCACTGCAAAACAAACAAGTAACAGTGATCAGAGTCCACGACCTGAGGAAAATATTTGCAAACCATACATCTAATAAGGGGCTAATATGCATAATATATAAGGAACTCAAAGAACTCAATGACAAGAAAACAAATAACATGATTTTAAAATGGGCAAAGAAGCTGAACAGACATTTCTCAAAATGGCAAATATTTTCTCTTTTATTTCTTTTTGGCTGCCTAATAGTGATTGTCTTTTTGTGTTTTTTTTTTTATCATGGGAAAATTGATACATTTATCTTTATATACTTAGTGGACAATTTTAACACACCTTTCTTAATACATAAAGCAAAAAAGTCAATACACAGAAACAACTTTTAAAAACTAGAAACAGCCCAAATACCCATTTAACAGTAAAATAGAGAAAAAAATATGGTATCTTCATAAACTAGATTATATGACAGCTTTGAAAATAAATGACCTATAGCTCTATAGCTCTCTCTCTCTATATGTCTCACAAACATAATAATGAGCTCTCTATTGTGTTCCTTTGATCTATTTGGACTTTCTTTTATGATTACTTGATTACTGTAAGTTTATAGTAAGTCTTGAAGTTGGCTAATGTCAGTCCTCTGGCTTTGTTCTTCTTCAGTATTGTGTTGTCTATTCTGTCTCTTGACTATTTACATAAACTTTAGAATTAGTTTGTCAATAGCCACAAAATAACTTTCTGGAATTTTTATCGGGATCACATTGAATCTATAGATCAAGTTTGGAAGTACTGACATCTTAATAATGTTGAGTCTTTTTGTTGCACAAATACAAAACATCTCTCTATTCATGTAGTATTTCTTTGATTTGTATCAGGGTTTTGTAGTTTTAGTTCTACAGACACTATGTTTTTTGTTAATTTATGCTTAAATATTTTTATTTTTGGTACTAATTTAAATGGCATTGTGCTTTCAATTTCAAATTACAATTGTTCCTTGCTGGCATATAGAGAAACAATTGAGTGTTGTATATTACTGTTATTTTCTGCCAACTTGCTGTAATCACTTATTAGTTTGAGGCGTTTTTTCATCAATTCTTTTGGATTTTCTACTTCATTATATACAATAATATCATCTGCAGACAAAGACAGTTTTATTTCTTCCTCTCCATTTTGTACACATTTTATTTTCTTCTCTTATTTTATTAGCTAAGGCTTCCAGTATGATGATGAAATAACTATTGAGAGCATCCTTGCCTTGTTCCTTATTTTAGTGAAAAAACTTCCAGTTTTTCACTATTAAGAATGACATTAGCTGTAGATCTTTTGCAGATTTTTATTAAGTTGAGGAAGTTCCCCCTTTATTCCATTTTGCTATTTTTATCATATTAGTTTAATATGTATTTTTATACTGTAAATTATCAATCAATGCTTTTAGTACTCTTTACAATAAGACTATCAGATGTTTACTATTAAAATTGATGTAATGCAATTTCTTTTCTTGAGAAGAGAAAAATAGTTTTGCTCTCAACCATTTGAAAAAAAACGATTGTCTTTTGGGATCATATTCTTTGTTTTAAAAATCAGAGTGGGGAAACCTGGTTATGAATGCAAAAGGAAAACCTTTAAATGTTTCATTTGTATTACACATTCATGAAGATAATAATGGCTATGAGAATCCCCCATTGTCCACCACCCATCACAACTATTAATCATTTGCTCTAAGTGCTTTTCCATTTGGCAATTAATAGCTTAGTAGATCTCAGTGGAAATGGATGTACATCCTCTACTTAATCACATGAAACATTTAAGTAAAAAGAGTTTCACCTGTAGGCAAGTTATTCATTGACATCTAGAATTATCTTTAAGATGCTTGAACTTTTTACTTCATAATCAGAGTTGGCTCTGATTATGATATAAATTCATGAATTTTTTTTTTTTTTGAGACAGAGTCTCACTCCGTCACCAGGCACCAGGCTGGAGTGCAATGGCGCGACCTTGGCTCACTGCAACCTCCGCCTCCCGGGTTCAAGCAATTCTCCTGTCTCAGCCTCCCAAGTAGCTGGGACTACAGGCGAGTGCCACCACACTCAGCTAATTTTTTTGTACTTTTTTTTTTTTAGTAGAGACGGGGTTTCACCATGTTGGCCAGAATGGTCTCGATCTCTTGACCTCGTGATCCGCCCGCCTTGGCCTCCCAAAGTGCTGGGATTACAGGCTTGAGCCACCGCCCCCAGCCAAATTCACGAATTTTTAACCTTTCTTTTAAAATCTCTTCTAAAGTCTTATAAAAAGAATAAAATTTTAAAAGCCCATATTGGGAAAAAGGAATTGAAATAAAAAATTTCAAACTTTCACTGTATCTTCCGCTAACTATTATTTTCTTCCCGATTTTGATTATCTTCACCCTCTGGTCTCATTCCTGACACTTGGGCTTCTCCGTCATCCTCCTTACTTCATACTCCCCCTGCTATAAGTTCTAACTGATTGCTATTTCAGTTGCTTGGTATAAAGCTCAGCCTTGCTCAGCTGCCCAGCTTTATACGAAGCAACTTTAGGGCTCTGCTTGTCTATCTTTTTCATAAAGGGCTAAGAAACTATACTTTCCTATACCTCTTGTACCATGCAGCCTAGAAGTTGCTCTAGAAGGACTCCTTGCTCTTAAGAGTCTTCTTCAGGACATGTATCCTCCCTTCTTTCTAAACTTCCTAATTTTGAACCTCATGTTCGCATACCATACTCTTCTGTATCCCTCTTTGTTGTATTATCTACTGATCCCTAGTCATTTCTTCATTCTTTGATAATTATGACTACTGGCTCACTATCACTCTTCATACTATTCCTGACTTAGTTCTTTGTCACCTCAATATTCATTTGTTTCCTTGAATCCTCTTCTCCAATGATCAAATCCTCAATTCTCTGTCAAGTACTTAGGGACTTTGTCACAAAACCTTGTCTTTGACATTTATAGTAACTAACGTGGAACTGCAATCACCTTGGTTAAGATGACAGCTTTTATGGCTTGGATTTGTTAGCACGACTGAGCTGTTTGTTTCAGGAAAACTTTTCCTGGGAAAGGTAAGACAAAAACTATAAGCCAATAAATACATTTATTATTTGCTTCAAAAAATTCCTACAAATCAAGGCCTTTACCCAAGTCAGTTCCCCTGGACAAAACAGCTAACAACAATTACACATTAAATCTTGCTAGGTCACAAATTTTACCCCAGTTTCTAGTTCCCATATTTAACACAAAATGAAACGAAAACTTTAAAATTTGTTCCCAGAGTCCTGCCACTATAGATACCCTTTCCTGAATTCCTCCTTTTGAAACATGGCTAAGAGTCATGGTGGTGGTCATCTTTACTGCAGTGAATTCTAATAAGCCTGGTTTTGCCTTATTAATAGATTGCTGGTGATATTTTCAGGAGTTTAATGCAATTCATCCATAATATCAATTTCAAGCATTCTGACCCTATTCAAGCTCTCTTCTTCACCCGATTCTATATTAATTCTATAATGACATGGAAAACTAAAATTTACTTATTATTTTCAGATATCAACATCATTCACCACCTCTTGTCTTCATTTCTCTTCGTATCCAGCTTAAATTCCATGTTCAATTATAATCTCTTCCTTGTATATACCACCACCATCCTAGCCTCTTTCTTATGTCATAACACTTGGAAAAACAACACCTGCTAAATCTAACTCTTCCCTCATTAGTGCCTATGACCTTGCAGCTGAACATGGCTGGAGAGGAACATTCATGTGGAGCAGTCTCATTTCAAATTTCTCACTAAAATCTTAAAGTGGGCCCTTATTGCTGTCTGGCACACACTCTCCATTGCCTCAATGCATTCACTGTCCTACAGTCCTATTTCCAACATTTTTATCTCCAGACCTGGAGCATTCCTTCTCAATTAATGACTTTTATTTCACTGGGAAATTTGAAGTAATCAGCAGAGAAATCCCTTAAGCTTCCATAGCATATTTTCCACCTATCAGTATTTTTATCAAAATCTTTCCTCTCTTCCTATTACCAAAGTTGAATAGCATCATCCCACCTTCAGTTCTATTCATTAGTTCACATCAATCTACAAACGTGCTATCATTTCTCCCATTAGAAACCAAGCAAAGAAACAAACCTCCCAACTCCTCCAGCTACCACTTCATTTCTCTGCTGCTTTTTTGAGGTTGGCTCATTAAAAGCATTGTGCTTTTCAAATTCCACACTCTTTAAAATTTCTCCATACTGCTAAATCCAATGATTGATTTTTAGCCTTCGTCTTATCTAACAGCAGCATTTGACCAATTATCTACTCCCTCCTCCTTGAGATACATTTTAAATTTGTCCTTCAAGGAGACACATAATTCTGGTTTCTTTCTTTTCTTATTGTTTAATTTTTGGCTTCTTTTCCAACATTTTTTTGTTCATATTCCTGAATATCTGAATATCTCAATGATCTTGTCCAGGCTCATGGATTTATATATTATCTAAAATTGGTAAGCACCAAATTTATATTTTTAACTAGTACCTTCCTCTGGGCTCCAGATTCCTACCTCCAATTTCTGACTAAGCTTCCTCACTTGGATGTCCAACAGACATCTTAAATTTAGCATGTCTGTATTAGTTCATTCTTGCACTGCTGTAAACACCTGGGACTGGATAATTCATAAAGAGAAGAGGTTTAATTGGCTCACAATTATGCAGACTGTGCAGGAAGCATGGCAACATATGCTCAGCTTCTGGGGAGGCCTCAAGAAACCTACAGGCATGAAGGAAGGCAAACAGGGAAGCAGGCACATCTTTTGTGGCTGGAGTAGGAGGAAGAGAGAGAGCAGGGTGGTGCCACACACCTTTAAACAGCTATGTTTCATGAGCACTCACTCACTATCACAAGAACTGCACCGAGAGGGAAATTTGCCCCATGATTAAATCACCTCCCACCAGGCCCCCCGTCGAACACTGGGGATTACAATTTGACACGAGTTTGAGATTTGGGCAGTAACACAAATCCAAACCTTATCAATGTCCAAAGCTAAACTCCTCATCTTCCCCAATCAAACATGTTTCTCTCACAAACTTTGCAATTTCAGTTAATTGCAACTTTAATTTTTTTAGGCCAAAAACCTTGGAGTCATACTTAAATAAGTCTCCTCATTTTTCTACTTTACACCGAATTAGCAAAATACTTTTGATTTTATCTTCAAAACATATCCACAGTCTTGCCACTTCATTGTAACCATCCTGGTCCAAATCATAGGGTCTCTCATCAAGGTTATTATATGTTGCCCAGCCAGGACCGGAACTCTTGGGCTCAAGTGATTGCTTGCCTCAGCCACCCAGTCCTGCCTCAATCTTCCGAGTAGCCAGGACTATAAGCATTTGCCACTGCTCGACTCTAATCAAGATTATTGAAATAGCCTCTTCACTGGCTTTTCTGCTATTACTATTATCCAGTATGCATCTCAACACAGAAGCCAGAGTGATATCAATAAAGCAAGGTCAGATTATTTCTCTCCTCTGTTCAAAACTCTCCGGTTTCACATCTCATTCAGAGTAAAAGCAAACTATTTTATGATGTTCTATGAGGTCTACGTGATCTTTCTCCCTTAATGTTCTAACTCCATCTTTCACTACTTTCCCCACTGCTCATTGTGCTTCAGATGTTCTAGACTTTTTATTGTTCCTTAAATAGATGCCTGGTAGATAACCTACCTCAGGAAATGAGCATGTGTTATTCCCATTTCTAGGAATGTTATTTCTGCAGATATTCAAGGTTCACTTACTTACAAAATCTTTTTTTTTAATATAGTCTTAGGGAAGCCTTCCCTGACCATCCTTTTAAAAAATAGAATGCTTACCTCATCCCTGTACCTCTACCGTTTTTTCCATTTTATGTATTTTTTACAGTCATCCCTCAGTAGCCATGGGGGATTGGTTCCAGGACTCCCATGTATAACAAAATCCATGCATTCTCAAGTCCTGCAGATGGCCCTGTGGAACCTGCAGACAGGAACAGCTGACTCTCCATATATGTGATCTTTGCATCCTCCAATATTGTATTTTCCAAAATCTAGATCTGGAGGCTCAACTATATTTATTGAAAAGAAAATCCACGCTTAAGTGGACCCACACAGTCAATTCCATGTTGCTCAAGGGTAAACTATACTTAGTTTATTTTCTGTTCCCATACAATAATGTACCTGCACAAGATTCAACTATTTTCTTTCTGATTTGCTGTTCACTGCTCTATTCCCAGAATCCAGAACATTGCCTAACACTTAGTAGGTGTTCAGTTAACATTTGTGGAATAAATACGTACAAAGAAATCAATGCTTTAAAAATCTATATTATTGGGCTCGTAGACATCTGTTTTCAAAAACTACATTCTCTTATATATTTTTAATCTGTTCATTGCTTTTGGGTTCCTTTCTCAAAATATAAAAATTAGCTGAAAATCATTTTTATTATCCACCATGCTTTCAGTAGGGTAACTTTGTATTTCCTGTGAAAGCTGGATTACAATACTTTCTCATGCAATGAGACGTCGCAAATCAGGTCATGGACTAGCACTTTTCTTTTCTCAACTCTTAGATTGATCATGTGAGCTAACTTCAGAAAAAGCAAGAATAAAATGATTTCCATGCTAAAGCCAAGTAGATCACAGGATCAAATACTGTGAAGTTTTGCACACAGTGAGGGGATAAAAGTCTCATATTTTACAAGAAACATTAAAGTAAATGCATTTGGGAAGACGTTTCAGGCATTTCCAGTGAACACTTTATGAGATACACACTGTTGATCAAAGTTTCTAAAGTACCACAGTGAGCATTTTCATTTCTGATCACATTTCTTCTTTCAAAAGTAGTAAATAGCTATGATAATTCTTATTTCATCATGCCTGTCACATGTAACAAGGAATAATCCATCTTGTTTTCATTATTAAATACTGGTCCTGAATATTGAACGACTAGATATAACAACTCTGTCAAAGTCTTGCTGTTGCCGGGCAGTAATTTGTCTGTGAGTAATAGCTGGATCTAAAAGAAATGTGTAATGTTTAAACTCCTGCTTCAGCCAGAACCTGCTGTGGTTTTTTTTCTTTTCTCGTAACTCTAGTCTCTCCACAAGAGTGATTTGTATTTCTCTGATACCAAGAAGAATGATTTAAGGTAGTACATGGCAGACATATTAAACATTAATTACCATCTTTATTGTAATGAATGTAAGAAAACGTTAAGTAAATAATAGTAGAAGTAGTACTCAGCAAATACTGAGAAGGTGATAACTACAATGAGTGAAATTTGGAAAAATTCTTATTATTGGATTAGATGATCAACTGATACATGAATATTATTTGGTTACAGAATGATGTTAGTTTGCTTAAGGAAAGTAGGACATTAGCTCATGTCCACTCTCTAAGAGCTCTAAAAGGAAATACTTAGTGTAGTGTCTGGCTCATAATGAATGAATGGAGTGGAAATAATGAACAAACTAAGCATTAGAGAGTGTTGCAAGTTAACACATACCATGTTGGCTCAGTTTCACTATTCTAGTCTGTTACTTGGCACCAGCTGGTAACATTAAGGAATACTGGAGTAGTTGGCATTCTTCTCTTCTTAAAAGTTAAATATATTACTCTGAATACCTCTCACTGTATATAGACTGAATAGGAAATAAGACTAAAAAGAAAAATTTTATTATCTTAAATCCAGCATCTGTATTTATAATCACAAAAATATATTTATAATGTCCAAGACAAAAATGTCATTTTCCTGCTTGTCAGCTTATTATTAAATGGTCTCTAATACTTTTTCCCTTAATCTTCCTTGTGTAGTAGATGTATTACAAGTAGAACTGAATTCTCTTGCTTCTTTTGATATTTTCTAATCAGAGGCTCTGAAATCCGATATGAGCACACATGCATTTTCTTTATCTTAACATTTAAAATTGCACCATTTCTTCTATTCTGTGCTTAGAACCTTGAACATGATGAAACAGGAAGAGAACAAATGAGAGTTACTGGTTTCGTTTCGTTGTTTCCATTTACTAGCTTCTTGACTTTGAGCAAATTATAGTATTTCTCAGAAAATTAGTTTTCTCATTTTAAGAAAAATACTTTATCATGTGTCTGCAAAGATAATTATATGAAATAATATAAAAATGTTTCATAAATTTTAAAATCCAATCAAATGCCAGTCACAAATGATTAGCATGAATTCATTTTGCTAAATAAGGAACGAATTCATTTTATTAAACTAAAAAAATAACCCGGAATGTATTTAAACTTTAGACAGAATTTTATGCTTTTCTTTCATCAATTTTATGAGTGTTTACCTGAACATAATTATTGGGAAAAGCATATATTTTTAAAAATAACGTAGTCAAATATGTGTACTAATTATAAAGATTTGCTTGCCATTTATTTCTGGCTGAAAAATTTCTAAACTGTTCCAAGGAACAATGCTTGTTTTTACCTGCATTGATTTAATTGTGTTGAAAACAGATAAGCTAATCATAAGAACATAAAATGAAATTTTATAATTTTGGTATATTTAATTGCCTGCAGAAGCTTTAGCTATTTTTATTTGCATGTAAATATATAGGGGCTTGGGGAAAATGGAGTGTAGGGAATACATCTGACACGTAGCTCTATTATTGGAGTCCCTAAACACAGTCCTGTGAGTATTGCTTGCTTACACATTAGAATTTTGAAATGTACACATTTAACTAACAAGAATAAAGTGTGATTATCACTTTGATATGGTTTTGCTGTGCCCCCACCAAATCTCATCTTGAACTGTAGCTCCCATAATTTTCACATGTTGTGGGAAAGACCTAGTGGGAGATAATTGCATCATGGGGGAGGTTTCCCCCACACTGTTCTCGTGGCAGTGAACAAGATCTTATGTTTTCATAAGGGGTTTCCCCTTTTGCTTGGCTGTCATTCTCTCGTTTTCCACCATGATTGTGAGGCCTCCCCAGCCACTTGGAACTGTGAGTCCATCAGACCTCTTTTTTCTTCATAAATTACCCAGTCTCAGGTATATCTTTATCAGCAATGTAAGAACAAACTAATACTTCAATGTTGTCTTCCATTTCACTTCGTCTATGTAGTGGGCATAATAATAGTATCCATCTCAGGGTGTTGTGTTCATAGTTAAAATTATGCTTTTATGCAAAGAAACTACAAAACAACTAAAAGAAAATATGGAGGATATCTTTATGGTCTTAGAATTGGTAGAGGTTTCGTGAAAACAAAATGAAGAACCATACCAATCATAAATGAAAAATGAGTACATATTAGATTAGTTAATGAAATATGAGACTATGTTAAAAGTCAAACAATCCATTAGAAAAAGTATTGGTGGCATATGTAGCAAAGTAATGTCATCAAAAATACATTAAGAAAATCCACAAATACATCTTTAAAAGGACATTTTGAAATATAAAAATGATACAAACAGAAAATTAATGGAAAAGAGATTTGTAAGGCCAATAAATAATGGAATGTACAAACTCAGAAAAATAAAACTACAATGAAATAAAACACTCTAATCACTAGACCGACATTAATTGGGTTAATGCAAATTAATTAATATTATGTTAATTAGCATTATGTTAATATACAATGTTAATTAACATTAAAAAGTCAGGTATCATTACAGTTTGGAAAGAATATGAGTAAATATGTATCTTCTTTGGGCTGGACTGCAATCTCAGCTCACTGCAACCTCTACCTCCTGTGTTCAAATGATTCTCCTGCCTCAGCCTTCTGAGTAGCTGGGATCACAAGCACCTGCCACCACTCCTGGCTAATTTTTCTAATTTTAGTAGAGACGGGGTTTCACCATGTTGGTTAGGCTGGTCTCGAACTCCTGACCTTGTCATCTACCCACCTCAGCCTCCCAAAGTTCTGGGATTACAGGCATAAGCCACTGCATCCAGCCTAAATACGTATTTTCTAAAAATAGTTTTGAGATAATTATTTCAGCTATTTTAAACAGAATTTTGGCAGTAAAATATTAAAATATTTTATACTTTATGATCTAATTAGTTTCTTCTATATATGTGTTAGAGAAATATATAATAGTATATTAAAAATATATATTTATATATATGATATATATTTTATATATATCATATATATTTATATATATTTTTTATATATACTATTTTTATATACTATATACTATAAATTAGCTTCTTCTATATATGTGTTAGAGTATATATTTATAGTATATTAAAATATATAGTATATATATATGTTATATTAAATACACACACACACACACACACACACACACACACATGACACATATATATATATATAATTTTGAGATGGAGTCTCACTCTGTTGCCCAGACTGGAGTGTAATAGCACGATTTCAGCTCACTGAAACCTCCACTTC
Source organism: Cacajao melanocephalus (assembly GCA_963573385.1). NCBI lineage: Eukaryota > Metazoa > Chordata > Mammalia > Primates > Pitheciidae > Cacajao > Cacajao melanocephalus. Next base: position 23,858 of record CAUYLG010026112.1, on the reverse strand, counting down.
CCAGGGTCAAGCAATCCTCTTGCCTCAGCCTCCTGAGTAGCTGGGATTACATGCACCTGCCACCACATCTGACTAATTTTTGCATTTTTAATAGAGACAGGGTTTCACCATGTTGGCCAGGCTGGTCTTGAACTTCTGACATCAGGTGATCCACCCACTTCAGCCTCCCAAAGTGCTGGGATTACAGGTGTGAACCACCATGAAAATATATTAGTCATAAAATCAAATAATTTCAAACAATCTTCATACACACTGGAAAATGATGAATGTACAAGCTGTTGTATAATCGTAAATGGAAAACATAAACAATGTTCTATTTCTCACATGTATCTCTCACAAAAACATAATGCTGGATTGAAAAAAAGTGTTTCAGAGTGTATAATCTTGTGCGTACCTTAAAAAAACATGCACACAAAACATGCTATATTTAAAGGACAAGTATGAAATGTGTGTTGGAAGGACACAAATACAAGATAGTGTGTCCATGGGATGGGAAATGGAATAGAACAGAGATAAATAAGACAAAAATTTATAATGTCGTAGTTGGATGATTACGTACCACTAGTATGGGACTGTGATTAATTATATCTATCCAACTCTTAAGATTCTATGTGCAGAAAAGAAGAAAGAAAAAAAAAACAATTAAATGAAACCATATATGAAAAAGTGTTTAGAACATAAAGGACATAAATTTTATTTCATACCATTTCCTATGAAGTTTGGTTGAATTCAATTCTCACCTAACGTTCTTCAGTTTCATAAACTAGTATTTTCCCTGTTCTATACAGAATTTGCATGTTACACTGATCCTGTAAACCAGTGTAAGTGGGAAATATGGTAAACTCAGAAATCAGATTGCTGCAGCAAAATGTTATTTTTAATATCTCAGTAATAAAGACAGGAAGATAAACTGAATTGACACTAACATCCTCCTGGAATGCAAAATTTACTTTTGATATGAATCAAAATTTTTCATGGTTAGAGAAACACTTTTACTAGAGCTGGCTAAGAAGGTAGAGACTGAACATCCCCCAGTGAGGGATGAAAGGCAGGTAAATACTCTGGTCCTTAGAAAGTGTGAAGACTTTCCCATTCCATTAAAGATCCTTCTGATTTGGTAATCACAGCTTGCCACCTTATGGTTTCTATGACCATAAGCTTCCTTAGTCAGGATACTCCACCCAGGGCAAGTTAGTGAGATGTGTAAGGGATGGTTATTTGTAAGCATATTGGGCCAGTGATGGGGAAAAAAATACTTCCTTACATCCTTTCTGTGTTTTCATTTAGGTTTAATAAAGAATCTCTTTATTTTTCTTCTAGGTTTAGTAAAGAATCTCTTGATCTATTATAGAAATAGCACAGAGACAATCTCCATAGAGTATGAGCCTACTATCAGATACCTAAAAATCTTTTAAGAGACACAGAGAAAAAAAGTTAATGCTTTACAGTAAAGTACTTACTATACATTTCATACATTTACACTCTCATACATAATTGGCTGTGTCTCACTATACATAGAATTCTAGTATTTTACCCTTTAGACAATTTAGCCAAATGTTTACACTTAACACATGATGAAACCAAAGTCAAGTTAATAAAGATTATATAGCATATCTCTTAAGATTTCTGATCCAAAGTCCAGTAATTTTTCCATTTTTTGAACACATTCCTGGCATTTTTGGCAGGAATAGTGTTTGGCTTGGAGGTTAAAAAAGGTGAACAGAGTATACTACTTTATTGGAGAGAATATAATTCTTAATCTAGGAGACATCATTTGTAGACCACGATATATATCTACATAGGGAAGTTATTGTTGCTCAGAGAAGTATCTTCTTTTATCACAAACTTTACTGCTATGCAGACCAGCTGTCCTAGAAACCATTTCCCTTTGATGATAAAAGAGAAACATAAAAATATTCATGTCTCCACTAATTTAGAAAATTTATTGAATTCCCCATATTTCAGGCACTGTGCTTGACATCTGGGGGATTATTAATGCATGAAACACATTAATTTATGCCTTAAAATTTGCTTATAACTGACATAAAAAGATTTTTTTATGTAGAAACAAGAAAATTTGACAAATTTTAATTCACTGAAACAAAAAAACAACCCTGCTAATATTCACACAAATAAAATGCATGTCAACCAAAATTTCTAGGGAGATGGTATGACAAGGAGTGTCATGACTTTCAGGTGAGTGGTGCTGAATGTTAGTGTCATTTGTTTCTTACAATTTTGCTTCAAATTAATCCTAAGAAAATCTTAGTGTTTCAGGACAAAACTGTTTGGATTTAACAGATTTTTGTATTGACATACATGTCTTTATGTTTACATAAGATTCACAGTATTTTACATTGAAGTTTCCATAATGAAGTATGTAGAGATATGTACCTCTATCAAAACTAGTCCTAATGAAGCAAGATAAATACATAATAGATAAATAAATAATGACAAAGTCTTCCATTTTTAGTAACATGACAGTCGTGTAATATAATCTTATCCATAGCTTTACTTTCTGTGGCTTCAGTTACCCATGGTCAGCCACAGTCTGAAAATATTAAATGGAAAATTCAGAAATAGATAATTCGTAAGTTTTAAATTGCACGTTCTGAGTAGCAAGATGAAATCTCCTGCCATCCTGCTCTATCTCACCTGGGCTGCGAGTCAGCCCTTTGTCCTGTATATCCATACTGTATATCCACACATTAGTCACTGAATAGTCATCTTGGTAGTTATCTGACTGAAAAAAACATAGTATATAAAGACAGTCCCTAACTTATGATGGTTTGATTTAATGATATTTTGACTTTATGACTGGTTTATCAGGATGTAGCCCAATGTATTCTGATTGACGATATTTTCAACTTATGAGGGTTTCCTCAGGACATAATCACATCGTACATTGAGAAGCATCTGTCTAAGGTGTGGTACTATCCAAGGTTTCAGGCATTCACAGGGGTTCTCGGAACATATCCCCTGTGGATTGGGGGCACTACTCTATGAAAATATTTCCAGTAGAAAACACTTAAAATGCTGTATACACTGTAAAACATTCTTGTAAGTGAATAGGAGCTTGAAAGAAAGAACTCCTTAGAATGCAAAAACAAAGGGAAAGCTGAAGATGAGGCCAGTGATCTCCCCGATCCGGGGGCATTCACTCATCTTGAGTTAAAAGAGCCTTGTGTTCTGAGCCCAAGTGGATCCAGGAAATAAAGCATTAGGTTTAGGATAGACTGGTGTTTGAATTGAAAACCCTGGATAAAATTGAGGCCCACAAAGGGCCACATAATGAAAAGTTCTATTAAGAAAAAGTGACCACCAGAAATGGGAGTCTAAGAGAAAAATGATTTGCCTCAACCTGAACCTTGGAAGGGAGATAAATGTCTTTGAGAATTTGTGGACACCTTCCTGTTATCACAAGGATTAAGATAAAAATTTACATTATTTACATTGGCTGAGGTACCACAAGCTGAGAAATTAATATGAACTCGTCACATGTAACACATTTGGGTGCATCTGACAGGAAAACAAGCTAAGAACACAAAAGAGAAAATTACAAAACATCTCAGGATATAAACCACCAAAAGAATGTGTTAGCAAAAATAGTAAAGAGCAGGATAAGAACCCTACGATTTCAAGCAAAGAGAGTTTCAGTCTAGAGACCTACTGCACAGTAAAAATATGATGTGAATCACATATTTAACCTTACATCTAGTTAATGTGTATATTAAGGGAGTAAAATAAAAAAAGATTAATTTTAGTAAAACGATTTATCTCAAATATGAAGAATGTTACTTTTAACATATAATCCATAAAAATGTTACGTAGATGGCTTATTCTTTTTTGTCAAACTAAGTCTTTGACATTTTCAGTGCATTTCAATTCAGACTAGTCATATTTCAAGGGCTGACAAGCTTGAATGTGGCTAGTGGCTACCATACTAAACAAAACAGGTATACACAAGTGCTGTTAAAATTATTAAATATTCAAAAGATGAAATAAGGTATGAAAAAGAAGACAAAAAACAAAGAGAAATACAGAACTTTAAGACATTACAAATACAGCCAGGCACAGTGACACAAGCCTGTAATACCAGCTACTCCAGAAGCAGAGGCAGGAGAATTGCTTTAGCCTAGGTACTCAAGACCATCCGGAGCCACATAGTGAAATCTTGTCTCCAAAACAAACAAAAAAGCTACTACAAATATATTAGTCAAACTTAAAACCCCAGTAACTTGGAAAAACAACAGATTAGACACAGTCAAAGAGGGAAGGGTGAATTAAAAGACTACATAGAGGAGGAGAAAAAGAAAAATCTGAAAAAATTAGAAGATAAGGAAGACAGAGTTAGAAGATCCAAGATACATCTAATTGGCATCCTAGACACGGAGAATACTGAGTAAGAGAAAGGGAATACATGAAAAGATCTTGCCTGAGTATTTGCCAGGATTAATGAAAGATGAGAATCCTTAGATTCAGGAATGCAATGAGTCTCAAATTGAATAAATAAAATTCTATGCCTATCCTTATCTAGTGAATCTGCAGAACAAGAAAGAGAAAACCTGTACAGTAAGAGATAAAGACAAATTACAGTTATCTTTGTTATTTACAATAGTTACATTCTGTAAAGTTGCTGTGAACACTGAATTAACAAATAGGAAACCACTGTTCCTATGGGAAATACAGTATTAGCTTCCTATAAGCCTTGGGTCACAATATTTTCACCAACTGATCAATATATAATCTTATTTTCTGTGTGTTTCTATTTAAAGCCACACTGTTTAATGTAAATACTTCTTACAAATGACTAACTGCATGATCTTACAATGATTTCAAGCATTGGAGGCCATTTGTGTTATATAGGCTCATTTGCTAACATTCTTATAAAAGACTTCAGTCTTATCAGCATCAAAAACCTGTTTTCCTTGTAATCCTTTTTCTGAATAACACTTAGCAGGTATTTAAAAAGTTCTTTCACAGGCTCCTGGTCTGCAGAACATGCCTCACCAGCAATTTTAACATGTTTTACTCCTATTACCTTTTGAAACATGTGAGCCAGACAGGATTAGCTGAGAAGGGATTTACATTTTCCTGGCCCTGAGTAGTAAGTCTATAAACTACTTTGGCTTTCAGTCTCACAACAATGCTATTCACTATGTTTTTGTTTTTGATTTTTTAATGTGGGGAATTTTGTCTTACTAGATATTAAAACTTATTTCAAAGGTACTGTAATCATGTAATGTGGTAATATACCAATTATTCAGTGGAGTAGAAGAAGCTTACAATATTTACAGGTAATCAGTACATCTAAATTGTATGGGAAAGAATTTATTTAATGAATTAATGCTGGTACAATTGGCTAACACCCATTTGGGAAAAAAAGAGTTGAATACTTATGTAACATACAAAAACAAATTACAGATGGATTTAATACATAAACATACAAAAACAATATTTTAGAATATTATTAAAGGTAAAACATTATATCTGTAATTTAGAAGTGGGTGAGAATATTATTAACTAAATTCATAAACTGAACTTCCTAGTTCCATATTTAGATATGAAGGAATTTTCAAAAGATCAGTTCTGCTCTAATGGGTATTTTTGGTTTAGAGTATTATACTTTATCTCCAACCTCTATTACCTTGTATATACGTAACTGTATTCTAAACAGTCTAAACTAGCTATTTAAGCATCTCCTCGACAATGTGTGGCTTGTCCAGGGCCCTTACTATTTAAAATAAAATTATCCTTTTGGGGTACAGGGTGGTTAAATATCTAATCATGCTTAAACAGTATTAAAATACCTTTGTATTGTTCTTGATGTTACTGGAAAAGGAGCAGAGATAATAGATCTAAAGCTTTAATACATGACTCTGCCTGCTTGCCTCAGGAAACAAGTGTTCAATCTTGGGCAGTAAGTACATGCACCATCTACCTCCACGCCTACAGACAGGAGGATATCTGTGCTGATGCTGTCAGGCTTGGAACTAACAAAGAACCCAAAGACTAATGAAGAAAGGAGCATAAAGCAGCCAATGCAGACGTGTGGACAGCTTTTAAAAATGTGTGCTTTTAAAATGTTTTGATATAACAGTTGACTATCAAAGAGTTTAAATATCTGGAAGAATTATATATGCAAAACACATATTTTTGTTTTCAGAGAAAGATGCAACATCATTGAGTTTTGTAGTTTTTATGCATCAAAGTTTATATTAAGATGTAAATTTCCTAAGGACAAGTAGAAATACATTTGTTTTATTAGGAGTCCACTTTTAAACAAAGAGTAATGCTGTTTTCTCATTAAAATACAGTATAGAGATTCAGCCAAAAACGTTTTGAAAAATTACTCTCTGTAAATTAATACTATGATTACTTGAGCTGACATGAACATAAAGAATGAGTGATGAGAACATCTGATCATTTAGCAGTAGTTAATGAAACAGATGCTGAATGCTGCAAAGCTCATCTACAGGAGAGCTTTCGTGTTGGCAGAGGAGTCAAAGGAACTTAGATTTTTCTCCCTCCTTGCTCATGACATTTAATTTTCAGCATATAAATCCTGGAGTATCATACTTCCAGATACAAGCAGGTCTTGTCAAGCAATTCTGTAAGGCTTGCTTACCATACTTGCCCAGTGAACACCAGAATCCTAACTGGATAGGTTTGATCCGGCTCAATTAATTTTAAATAACAAATTCTAATGAGATATTTTATGAAAGGAAGAAAATGATTTGCTGACAATGATTAAAAAGATAATGTAAAATTAAAGCTGTTTCTGCTATACATGCAAATTAAAGTGTAATTAAATACTCCAGATTAAGGGATTTAAATTTGATATCCTAATCAAAAGGCTATTTAGGGATAAAGATTCTGCCTCAGTGTAGGATTTCTAGAAAATAAAACCCACCCCTGGATCCTGAGTTATTGATTCCTCCTTTCAGATATGTAGATTATCTATCATAGGTGCCTAAAAAGTAAGTCAGGAATTTGATTTGTTTTCTAGGATGAAAACAGTTTTTATTTCTATGTAACTAAGGTAGTTTAATCATATATTATCAAACAATACAGAAAATGACATCCATGCTTCCAATATTATCGTGACTAGCCTTGCAAACATTTCATTTGGCGTATATGTCTTAGTCTGTTTGTATTGCTATAAAGAAATATTTTTCATAAAGAAGTTTTTTTTTTTTTGGATTTTTTCATCTCTCTCTTTTTTCAATACTTTAAGTTCTGAGGTACATTATTCTGCAGGCTGTACAAGAAGCATGGCACTAGCATCTTCTTCAAAGTACTCAGGCTGCATACACTCATAGTGGAAGGCAAAGGGGGAGCCTGAGTGTGCAGATCACACGGCAAAAGAAAAGAAGCAAGAGACAAGAGGAGTAAGGCTCTTTTCAACAGTAAATTCCTGGGGGAACTAACGGAGCAAGAACTCACTCGTTACTACCAGGGCAGTAGCAAGCCATTGATGAAGGATCTGTTCCTGTAATCCAAACACCTCTCACTAGGCCCCACTGCCAATACTGGGGATGAAATTTCAACATGAGATTTAGAAGGAACAAATATCCAAACTATATCAGCATATAGGTATATACAGATAATCATGTAATTTTAAATGAATAAGAACATTAATTTGTTTCATTTTTTGTGGGCAACAGAAGTCCCTATACATATATCCTTATCTTCTATTGAGATTTCAGGGTCAAGGGGTCTGTACAATCTTAATTTTAGTAGATGTTACTGTTTTATATTCTTAAAAGTTTGTTAACGACTTATCTTTGTATTCACAACATTTGAGTTCACGTTTTTCTAATATTTTTGGGTATCATTATTTGAAAAGATGAGAAATAGTAGCTCAGTAGTTTTATTTTTCACTTTGTATTTACTTAAATATTAATCAGGTTGTCTTTTAAAAACATGTTAATTGGATATTTGAATTTGCTTGTTTTTAACTTGTCTATTTATAACTTTTGTCATTTTACAATTTTTTGGTTCAATTTGTAAACTTCAAACCATCCATCTATCTATATATTTTAGACATGAATCTTCGGTGGGTTACGAACACTGCAAATATTTTACCAATTTATCTTTTAAAATTTATATGTATATCTTCTGTAATTCAAAAATTTAAAATTTTTGACGGATTCAATGTTTTCTGCTTCAGAATAGTCTCAAAAATTCTAAATCATAGACATCATCTTTTACAACTTTAAAAATTGTACAACTGTGGCCAGGCACAGTGGCTCATGCCTGTACCCCAGCACTTTGGAAGGCCAAGGCGAGTGGATCATGAGGTCAGGAGATTGAGACCATCCTGGCCAACATGGTGAAACCTCGTCTCTACTGAAATACAAAAAACTGGCCGGGCGTGGTGGCAGGTGCCTGTAGTACCAGATACTCAGGAGGCCGAGGCAGGGGATTCCCTTGAATCTGGGAGGCAGAGGTTGCAGTGAACTGAGATTGCGCCACTGCACTCCAGCCTCGCAACAGAGCACAACTCTCTCTCAAAAAAAAAAAAAAATGTGCAACTAATAAACTAGAGTTCAACTATGTGAGTCTTAATCTCTGTATCTGTTAAGTGGAGATGGCATTAATAAATAATATCACCTACTTTGGAGGGTTGTCATTGGATTAAATCAAATAAAATTTATGATGAAATGCTTATCACTAAAGTTCAGCTGCTATCACTATAACAACAAATTACTTAGAATACTGCCTTGATGTATGTTTGGTTCTCTTCAGTATTTTACCCATTTTTAACAGTACTTTTGTATTTTGCATTTTTAGTAAAGTTTTAAAGGCATACACAAGTAAATATGCTTACTAATTTGGGATATTACTTCCATGTGACAAAGCAGAGAGATAAAGTGCAAATCTCAAAAACAAAACAAAAAGAGCCACAGTTCTATCCACTTTATGTTATGAATATAACAAGAGGTTCTGCACAAATTTCAGGTAATCGCTTTTCCTTCTACAAAGTACATCTCTGTCATAACCACAGTGACCAGATATAGCACTTCTTTTACCCTGCACATATCACTGTTGAATTGTAAATTCAGAAAATAGCATTATTTAGTGTTTTTTATTCTACACAAGAATGTCAACGTTGAAACCTCAGGTTTTATTTTAATGTGGTTTCTTAATTTTCAAATAATAAACAATGTTTGGTTTTTCCAGAGGTGAGAAGTTAAAGATTAAAAGGATACTTGTAAAAACAAAACAAAACAAAACAAAAGATACGCCGTGTGTATTGTTATGAAGGCATTTGTCCTCAAAATTGCTGAATCTACAACAATTATGTCTGTGTATTGTCCTGCTGTTTTCCAACATATTTTTTCTTAATTAACCTGGGATAGCTCAAAAATAAAAGCCAATTTTAAAAAAGCAGATAAAGGCACACGTTTACATTTCAAATATCTAAAAGCTAGTTTTAAGTGAACTTTTAGGATATTTACAAGACAAGATTGCTTATCTGAAAACTGGGTATTTTTGGGGGGGGTATTGAAATAAATACAGCTTTAGATCTAAGTTTATAAATGTTCTATCCTTGTTACTTATTGGAGCTTTTCCTATTTACAGGTAGATTAGTTGAATTACTGTATCCAAAATATACAGTCATGCACTACATAATGACGTTTCAGTCAACAACAGACTGAATTTATGATGGTGGTCTCATGAGACTATAACGGAGTTGAAAAATTACTATCGCCTAGTGACACTGTAGCTGCTGTAACATTGTCATGCAAATTTTAAAACATAAATTTAGACCAGCAGTGTTTATAAAGTGTACAGTATTGTACCATAATATCTTAAGGACTTCACATTCCCTCACTACTCACTCTGACTCTGACTCACCCAGAGCAATTCCCAGTCCTGCAACCTCCATTACTATACAGACGTACTGTTTTTAATCTTTTATGTCATACTTTTACTGTACCTTTTCTACATTTAGATACATAAATACTTATTATTAGGTTACAATTGTCCACAGCATTTAGTACAGTAGCATTATGAACAGGTTTGCAGCCTAGGAACAATAGGCTAAACCATGTAGCCTTGGTGTATAGTAGCCTATACCATCTAGATTTATGGAAGTAAACTCTATGATGTTTGTAGAACCACAAAATTGCCCAACAATGCATTTTTCAGAATGTAGCCTTGTCATTAAGTGACATGTAACTGTAATATTTGGCTTTCATACTTCTCACCGTTCTGTGTTTTAGAAGAGCCAAAAAAGTTAGTGGACCTGGTATTAAACAGCATACTATATTAGGGTTCTCTAAAGGGACAGAACTAATAGGATAGGTGAATATATGAAGGGGAGTTTACTAGGAGAACTGACTCACAGAATCACCAGGTGACGTCCCACAATAGGCCGTGTGCAAGCTGAGGAGCCACGAATCCAATCTGAGTCCCAAAACCACAAAAGCAGATAGTGCAGCCTTTAGCCTGTAGCCCAAGACCTCACAGCCCCTGGCAAACCACTCATGTAAGTTCAAGGGTCCAAAAGCTGAAGAACTTGGACTCTGATGTTCAAGGGCAGGAACCATCTAGCACGGGAGAAAGATGGAGGCCAGAAGACTCAGGCCAGTCTAGTCTTTCCACATTCTTTTGCCTGCTTTTATCCTAGCCATGCTGGCAACTGATTGGATGGTGCCCACCTGGATTGAGGGTGGGTCTTCCTCTTCCAGTCCACAGACGCAAATGTTAATCTTACTGGCAACACTCTCAGAGACACACCCAGGAACAATACTTTGCATCCTTCAATGCAATCAAGTTGACAGTATTAACCATCACATATACTAAAAATAGTTCAGTATCCTAAAAAAGCTATAAAATGATCAAAATAATGTAGTGTAAGATTTAAAACGGAAACCATGGATTTCTTAAACATAAATGAGGGAAAGGGTTTGTGTGATTCAGCAGGTTTCATCACACTGGGTTCAGTGATTCAAAGTACAGTACATTTAACGTATCATTGTTAACTGGTCTTCTCACAGTGAAAATAGCTCAGATTGGAATCACATGTCCCATAATTATGGTACATACAGATCATTATTTGGTGCTGAAATATCAACTTACCTGTTCTATTCACAACTAGCATAGTAATCAAGCATCCATCTTCTTAATTTCCAGTGCATTTAGAAACTTCAGCTATAGAAAGAATAAAATATTGATATTAGATTTGTTGGAATTATAGTTTTTAAAGTGAATTTCAAACTTGAGTTAAATCTCATAAAATATACTACTTTCTCTTTGTAATTAATTCTATTTAAAAAATTCATTTCAATGAATTGGCTTCAGATTTTAATCCTGAGCTAATTAACAGACTTTTCATCTCAGGTGGCCTTCTTGAACGCCTATGAGCAATCCTTTATGTGTAAAGAGTTCAAGGTATTTTTTCTGAAACATCAGTTATTGTGGTAATTATTGTGGTAATTATTTAACTGCATATGCCCTTCAGGGCACTACACCTTCTTCTAGAGCAGGTACTATGTCTTCCGTTCTCTCTTTGTATCTCCAGTGCTGACTATAATGTTAGGTGTATACTAGTTGCTTTTCTCAAACCATTTTTATTGTATGAATGGCTGAATGTACTCACTTGTACTTACTCTTTTGTAATTGCCTGTTCATGCCGTTTGATTGTTATGCTTTAAACATTTTGCTATAGATTAAGCTTATCTTTTGCTAAGTGATGATTTTCTTTGAATATTAAAATAGTACTAAAATTTTAAGGGTATAATAGGCTCTATTTAAATTTTTTTTATTCTTTAGGAAATATGAGAACATCTGGTTCTATAACTATATTTTGTAACTTTTAATCTCCCTCAGAAAAAAGTTCCAAATTTTGACACATCAAAGCATTTGGAATAAAATTCTGTTGCTTTTTCCTTCAGCTTCTCTATTTCTTTCCCAAAACTAGTTTCTTTTAGCTAGAAAAGTAAAATTTGTGGATCAATTTGGAAAAAACTTTGAAATTTCACCAATTTCGGGAATACTGGAAGAGCTATTTTACTGTTCTGAAGAGTTTCTGAATATCAAGACATTTTCTGTCAAATATGCTGTTGATTCTCATTAAATAGTTAATGTAACATACATTTACTCCATCATAGTTACATCCATTCATTTGGCACCATTACTTTTTATTCTTATATGATGAGACCTTTCTTGTGCTTTTATTGTTACTTTTTCTATTTTTAGAAATGACTTTACTGATATCGAATATATTTGAACCTAATTATACACATTCAGAACTTCATACAAATTTGGACTGGAGCTGTATATAAATTTGTTTAAATAGTAAATTTAAATGAACTCAATAATATATAGTACAAATAATTTGAGAAATTATTTTATTAGGTGGCATTAAGTAAACTTATTAATGAACATCGGTAAATTTGACTTAACTGTAAACTTCTCAGTGAGTTTGTGATGGAGAATAGCCGGTAAGTGTAAAAAACACATTTTATTTCTCTCCTGTGGTTTATAATACTAAACCACATTCAAAAATCCTTCAAGTTAGGAAACATGTCACTAATATCTGGCAAATGGGAGTGGGCATGAAGTCATGTATGAGTTCTAGACTTGGCAACAAAAATGTCTCATAGTCTCTGTTCTCCTTTCATAACAAACATCAACTTTCATTTTGATGATGGTGGTGAAATTACACGGAAGAATTCTATGTGCCTGAATAACTTCAGGGAACAAGCTTTCTCCTGACCCAGGCAACCATACAGTAGACAATAAACTTTAGTTGTGATAAGCTGAAATATGGGCATTATTTAAGCAGATATACTATCCTGATTTATGTAAGAACTAGTAACAGCAGAAGGAGTACAATAAGTAATTTAAGAGTCTGAATTCCAACATCATAGTATATGAAGTTTGCTTCTTACTACCTATGACTTTGTGCAAATTATTTATATTTTTAATTTCCTGAGGGTAGTGGGGAGTATATTCATAATGCCCAACTGAATTCAGTTGTTGAATCAAGTTGATTCTAAAAATATAAGCTATTAATATTATTTCACTATTGTTACTAAATTTCTAAGATATTTAGTCAGTTGTTTCCAGAATTATTTTTGGATGAACTTAAAGTATAAAATCCTAAATCTCCTAACAAAATACTATCAGTTTACATAGTATATGCTGAAATATACGAACACATATAAATGACAATGAAAGTAACTATTTTCCAGTTGAAGAATTATAAAGATATTTCCTAAATCAGGTTTTATGGAAATAAACATTGAAAAATAAAATGAAATTAACTTTTTCAAGATAATATAGTAACATATGTCTCTAGTCAAACTAATTGGATGTTTTGGTTGCCACAGGAATGAGTTTTATTAGTTTTTGCAGAGTAATACTAAAATTTTCAGATTTTTTGTTCAAACTGTCATTCTTCATTGTAATTATATATTGTAGGGATGTATTTTAAAATATTTTGTCAGCCTAAAGGGTTGTGGTAATTAAGAAGTTTAAAGATTATTTTTCAGAGTAAACTAAGAGTTTTAGGGTCTATGTAAAAATCAATATGGTACAAAGATTGCTTACAGATATGATATATGGTACACAAATCCAGCAAAGCACTTTGATGATGTTATTCTAAAAAAAGAAAGGCTTTTAAAAAGATGCAATCCTCATAATTTTAAAACAGGCAGAGGACTTATGCTAAGTAATTGGTTTGTATGTCTGCCGGCACACGAATAGAAGTCATTTTTTATTATGTTGGGGAAAGTATCACACTGTTGTGACTTTTAAAACTTGAAGGGTTTATAATTTGTTAAGCGTTTATTTTTTATCAGTAAACTCCTAGGATTGTGGGCCCTTAATCATCTAAGTGAGTAACGAATATTGTTTCCCAAGAGTTATCAAGAATGTTTTTCAGATGTGTAGTTTCCAATAAAACTCCAGTAGTTCCAATGAAACTGCTGACAAGATTGCCAATGTTGGTAACTGTAGAAGTTGGTGATGGGTACATCATTCCGTTCTCTGAGTTTGAAAATCTCATTAACAGAAAGTTTAAAAATAATGAATCTGCATATGAATTTTTGCTTTTGTTTTTTGAACGTGTAAGATGACGGGGAAAAAACAGTGAAGAAGAACGAAGATAACGAACACACTCTGGAGCTCTAACTTAACTTTCTCCAATCCTCTGAATCACTCAGGGATGCCGCATTATTTTAGGGTATGGTTTATGTGTTTATACCTTTTTGGAGACTTTTTCGAAACAGGTTTTGGAATTTTTAAAATGAGGAGTAACAGCTGTTTAAGATATATTCCATTACCAGTCACATTTAGATAAAAGAGTAGGAAGCTCATCTTCCCTTCGTTAGTCAACAAGTAGAAAGTATTTCCACAAAGTATAATTTTATAAAAAATCTATCTAAATCTCTAGAAATTGCCATAATTATCAACACATTATCATGTATCTATAATGAAAGTGGTGAAACTTTTTTCTCTTAAACCATATGGGGAATAAACAGCGATGAAGAAAGCAACTCATTGTTGAGGTTAGCAACCTTTCTGAATTTTCAAATATTTCTGGAATAGAGAACTTTTGCTTATAATGTCTAGTGATATTTCCCAAAATTTTTGCTAAGGATAACTAGTTCTGATGGGTATCTGAGAAAAAGTATTTTTTTGTGATCAATACATTTGAAAAGGACAGTGTCCAAGAGACTCTATAAGACATTTAAAACACATTTTAGAATATTGAGTGCCAAGAAGCTCTCCAATATAGAATTTTCTAAAATTTCTGGAAATTATTTATCCACAGGACCCTTTTATGTTCCAATAATACCAATAATAGATATTAACACAAAATAAAATCAGTTTCTGTAGAATAAATTTTGGGAAACTCTGATATGTGAGGAGAGGTTTATCCACTTAATTGAGTTGTGTTATTGAAGACTTGTCACCTGTTCCAAAGTCAGATGTTAGGTACACAATGACTGTCATACTGTTTCGATTCAGCATGTCCCTCTATCAGGAGTTTGACGATTCATCCAAAAGTTGGGACATGTCTCAAAACTTTTCTTGGTAATAATCTATTGTATTTTATCTATGAATTTATAATGTTTCTAATATATATATATAGTATATATGATGAAATAGTTTCTTTTCCAATTTTAGCATCAAAGAAAAAGGATTTATCCTGGCTATTTCTTTACGGCGATTCTAAATAACTTTGTCTCTCAGTCACCACCTTTGCATGTACTAAAACATTGAATTTTCTAGCCTATTAAAAAAATGATGTCCTTCTGTTAATCTTTTTTCTCCACCATCCTTTATTTCTGCTTTTTTTCTCTTTTTTACAATTCCATTTTCTCTTCTCCAAGGATTGATGATCAGACACAGATTTTTGAGGTGCAGATGCCTATGTTTGTACAGAGGTGGCAAACCGTTTTTTAAATTTTTTTTCCAAAGTCCCAACTATTTCCAAGCAGCAATGCTTTATTGAAAATTTTACATCATATTCTCAATGTCTGATTCATTTCCTGAGTGGTAATAGACAACTCATATTCTATTACATTCGAATTAAGGTTTGGACTTTTTTTGAGTCATATAGTATTACTTACATTGAATTTCATTATTTTTTCAAATTGTTAAATATATTCATGATTTTTTTTTTTACAAGAGAAATAAAGATCTGTGATTAAGGGTCCTCTATAGCACTGCCTTATAATACATGTGTAATCATTTAGCCTTATCTGACTTCAATAAATTCATACATAGAGTGTCCCTGCATCTGCAAAACATGAATTAAAGGGGAAAAATGTGGAGGCTCAAGTCTATGCCCAAGGGCTGGATGACAGGTCTTTGAAATGACCCCTTTTATCAGTAAAGGAAGATGCCAGATGTTTTATTATTCCAGCGACCACTGCAAACGACAAGAAAAGGTTAACGGTATTTGTCAGCTGAAGCTTTCTAACTGTTGGTCTGATAAGTTAGAGCAAACCAGCGCCTGTTCAGACAATGTGCCGAGAATCATAGAGCGAGAGAATGTGTTTAAGTTTGAGGTCTCGAGTGATTACGTGGCGAGTTCACTCCCTTTACGTTTTTGCAGCATGAATTTCTTGGGAAAGAGTGATGGATCAAAGTATGGAGATTTTCGGAAATAATAAATTAAAGTAATCAGAAGGGATTTTGTCAATGCTTCTGCAAATTACTTTTTCACAATGCATCTTTACTTACAAAGACTTAAGTGGATAGACATTAATGTTACTTGTCTCCTAAATATGTCACTGCTCGATGTAAAAAAAAAAAAATGCACTCACATTTTTTATTTTACTAAAAAAATTTCAGGCAAATATTAAGATTTAAAAGCTACAAAAGAACAAAATAATGACTTCAGTCTCTCCAATTCTTCACACCTATTTTACTCATTTTGATGTACTTTCACAAGATATGAGAGTGATTTTACTACCCTGGGTTAGTATTTCTGATAGCAAATATGGTATTACATTAGTTGGCTTCAGGCCCCAGATATCCCCTTCTCAGTATGTACATTAAGGACCAGGCAGTAACAGAAAGCCATGTTATAGAAGGAGTACAAGGGAATATTTGCAAGATTGAAAACATAACACATATAAATGGAAACATTTGCTAAATTACAACTTCAAATGCAACTTCAAAACAAAAAAACTGAAACAGAAGGTTTAAACCACTCTGGCATGGTTCTTTATATAAGGATGTTGCTCTCCTGTACAGGGAACATATACAGCAGAAATCTTTGAGGCACTTATCAAAAATACAGTCTCCTAGGATTCCTATAAAATTTATAGAATCAGAAAGTGGAACCAAGAATTACATGTTTTAACCAAATGCCTCATGTGGTTTTAATACAGACAAGTGCATAAACCACTGATATAAGGCAATAAGGGTATTTTGAGGGTGTAAATTAAAAACACATAATTTTCCAAAATTATAGTCTATGTAAACTTTTTGCTGTCTCTCTTCATATGAGGGTTTGACGAGTTATAATGTCTGACCATAGTTTCTATGAAATAAATGCTGGATGCATCTAGTGTTTTAGACCAAGTATGGGGTGGGTGGGAAGGCTATACTTGATCCACATTGGATGAAATGAGAGTACAGTGGGCTTTCTTCCAAGCCCTATATTCTTAGATTTAAGAGTAATACTTGATAACGAAAAATTATCAGACTTTGGTCAGCCACACTTTATTTTATACATGTGTCTGTTAATATTTTTAATAGGCTCATCTTAATTCAACAATTCCTATTCTAAAAAACCAACATTTTCAAGGTTCTAAAACAGTCATTTTCCACAGACTATTAAAAAAAAGGGAAAATAACTAGTACTTTGTATTCTGAATACATTCCAACTCTTTTAGGATTTACGATGTTTTACCTTCAAACCTGTACTTCCTATATTATCTGTATTAGTTTTATTATGAATGTTTATTAATGGCATCATCATTGGCCATTGAGGAGTTTGTATTAGAAAACTCAGAGTTATCTTCAATTTCATTTCCTCTCTTCACTCCCTCATAGTCAAGTAGTTGCCAAATTCACCTAATTCCACCAATTTCATATCTCTTTTTGACATTTCACCTCCAAGTTCTGCTGCCAGTACTTTGGTAAAGGCCTCAAATGCCCTTGGCTAGATTATTGGACTCTTAACTGGCATCTCAGTATTTACTCAGGACCTCTTCTAGCACATTCTTTAAACTGATGTCTAAGACATTTTTTTAAAACAAAGAACTGGAGATGCTGCTTTTATGATCAAAAAAACACTTACTGGCTCTTATTTTCATTCACGATAATGTCCAAACTTCTTAGTATGGCGTAAGTCTTTTCACAACTTCCCTTGGCATGTACTTCTAGTATCTTACAACTCTATCCCACAAAAAGCACACACATCCCTACTGGATTATTGTGTCTGTTTCTTTCTCTATAAAAAGGCCTTCTTATTTCCCCAGTCTACACTTATACTTACCTGTTATTCTTTCTCATAGCATTTTGTTTACATCTTAGTCTTTTTCACTATATTCTTCAGTCTCATCTAGTGGGCTCTGCCTTCTATGAATACTGTTTTCCAAAATTGGTCTACTATATTTGTCATCATTTTATAGCCAATGACTGAATTTTTTGTAAATTATACAAAACGGACATTTCTTTGGTATTTCTAAATTTTCCAAAATGTTTCATGTGATATAACAGACCCACTGGATGCTCTTAAGAATATTTTCATACCCCAATATATTTGGAAATCCTGCATACCATGTCAACTTTTGAGAGACTTACATAACATATATAGGAACTCACTGAAGGTTCTGTAAAGTCATACTTTTAGAAAATTATTTAACCCTGAGATTAACCTGAAGATTCTAAAATTACATGACTAATGTTCCATCTTAAAAAATAGATTAATAAGATAAGTATTGGAGCTAAAAGTGATAATCTAAGGAAAGAGGCCGCAAACAGTGACAGACGAGACAAAGGGGACTTCCCCATTGCTGATTTTGTAAATAAAGCTGTGTGGGAACACAGCCATACCCATTGGTTAACATATCATGTAAGACTGTTTCCTGCTACAAATCAGGGTTAAGCAGTTGCAACAGAGATCACATAGTTTGCAAAGCTTAAAATACTCACTTTATTCTCCTTTATAGAAAAAAAATGCTAACCCCTATATTAAAGGAGGGAGAGAAGAGTTACAATGAAGCAGAGTAGGGGAGAACAAAACGTAAAAGAAATGAAAAACAAGGGTTCAAAAAAGCTTTCATTTTAACAAATAAGACCACCAAATTTTTTTGCCTATTCCTCAGTCAAAAGGTTAGCTGACTAGATTTACTGTTCCTTTATTTTTTTTTTTGCAATGTTTAATATTCAAATTCTAATTTGTCTTTATTTAGATGAATTCTAAATGGGTGTAACCATATCTATAAAACACACCTATAGGAATCTAACCATTCCCATCTCACAGATAAGAAAATAACTTTTATCATCATTTTATTAGTTTCTTTCATTTATTTTTCATAACAGTTCTATAAATCATATATTTCAGAGTAGGACAGGTTATGCATTCCACAATATAAAGGGAAAAATAAGTTTTAAAAACTAGC
Source organism: Cacajao melanocephalus (assembly GCA_963573385.1). Lineage (NCBI taxonomy): Eukaryota > Metazoa > Chordata > Mammalia > Primates > Pitheciidae > Cacajao > Cacajao melanocephalus. Next base: position 4,755 of record CAUYLG010026112.1, on the reverse strand, counting down.
CTTTCCAAATAAAAATATCCCCTTCTCTCAGGTTTAATTTCTTCTAGTCAGACTTATCTTTCATATTACATATTTGCCAATCAAATTTCAGTTTAATAAAATATTAATTTACAGATAAAATTGTGATTAGTGTTTCATCCTGAATTCTACCATGGTGATCAATTTAAAAGTTATCAAACTAATGATACAAATCAAAGCAATTCCTGCATAAGAACTGAGGATGAGAAATGATAAAATCCCAAGAAACTTGTTTTAGGGAAAGCATCAGGAAATATTTTTATTTTTTCCTTCTTCAGCCCTATTAATAACTTCATTTTAGCCTTAGAAGATACATTTTTAGATTTTTGATCTCCAGAACTATAAAATATTAAAATTGTTTCGACCACTAAGTTGGTGATAATTTGTTACAGCAATAGGAAATGAATACACCTCATTTTCCCTGGAGGCTGACATAAGTTGGTTTGCATCACCCAAATCCTCTCATTCTGTTCTGAATTTCTCCTCTTTCATACTCCAGCTAAACCTGACTTCATTCAATTCCTCAGGCATATCAAGTGTGTTCTGAAACTGCCTTTGCAAAAAGTGTAACTGGCAAAATTATTACAGTGAAAAAGATCTGACCTAACAGACTCCATCTTGCTTCTAACTTCCAATCTGTCCTTGTTCATTCCTAGGTAAAGGTTAAACAAAAGAGTTTAACTTTGAAACAAAGATGCTAACAGCCCTTTCCTGAAACAAACCCCTTTCCTACCTGGGGACTAGCCTGATTCTGCAGGACTAATAAGCCACAAGATTAGAAATTATGGTTTAGGAGCCATGCAGCTGGAGGCTGCAAGATTCTCAACTTCCCCATATTGCTCCTGGGGATAATATTACTATTATAAAACTTAAGATGAGCACTGGAGATATTTTGCGGACCCTGCACTTGATGAATCAGCCGACACTGCACAGATGAATAATCTGACTCAGGTGGTCTTGTGGCCCCCACCTAGGAACTGAACTCAACCCAAGAGGACAGCTTCGACTCTTATCATTTCATCTCCCACCCGACCAATCAGCATTTCCCACTTTCAAATCCCCTACTCACCAAATTATCAGGAAGACTGATTTAAGCAAGAATAAAACTCTAGTCTCCCGTACAGCTGGCTCTGGGTCAATTAAAATCTGTATTGCAATTCTCATGTCTTAATAAATTGGCTCTGTCTAGGCAGCAGGCAAAGAGAACCCACTGGGTGGTTACAGCTCTGGTTTAGGTCCTTTGCACTGGCTCTTTTTTCCCCCAAATAGTTCCCAGCAACCTTCAGATCTTTATTCAAAGGCGAACCCTATCTGAGGAATTCTTGACCTATCTATTTAAAATTGCATCTCCTCTTCCCCACCTCCCACTTCTTATTCTCTTTATCATGCCTATTATTCATGTCTGAACTTGTAACAACATATTTTTACATATTAAAAACTTCTTTGAACATCCTCTAAAAGCTCTAAGATGGGATTTTTGTCTGTTGTACTCACTGTAATATGTTCAGCCTCTAAAATAGTGCCTGGTTTATAATGTGTTAAATGGCTTGAACAATTATGTTGACTCTATAAACTTCAGAAAAAAAGAGAGCAAAGAAAATTGTGTCAGAATATGTAGAAACACTATTAAATAACTGGATCTATTTAAAGTTGGAAAGGAATACACTGTAAATTACAGAAATCTATTAATGCAGTACTTCAAGCAAAGAGGAGATGTCAGGCTTTTTGCAGAGGGAGTAGTGACAGTATTTGGGAGAAACTGATCTTTTTCCTAAGCTGTGCCACCACAATTTTCTCCAGTGAAAAGAATTTTATTTCTTGATGCTTTCTATTCGACATCTGTACTAATAGGAACAGTTGAAATTAAATTGAAGTCATTGGGAACTATAAGATAAACATTTAGATGACAAGACGTTGATTTTTGTTTTTTTGTCTAAAGTAAAAGTGCTTTCATAAAAAGGTAAATAGAATCCTTGGTGGACAATTTACAGATGAAATATGTGAAATGGCTTTTTCTAAGCCATGTATTGATTTGATGTTCATAAACACTTTCTTGTCAATACAGTATGATCACTGCTCAATCTTTATGAAACTACAAAAGACTTAACTACCCAATTAAATTGAAGTGAAACATTATGTTATATTAGCATTACAAGATGAGCTTCTTTATAAAGTTTGAACAAAAATATCAAATATACACACTTTCTTGGTGGGTTTTCAGACTAATCTCATCAAATCAAAAATTTTTATGTCACATAGTTTATCAAATTTTATTAAGTATAATGAAAATTATATTATGAAAAACATTCTGACACAATCTAAACAATAGTTATCAATAAAAAAGTACTTGATTTCTATGTAATACTTGCTATAAACCAGACTCTGATTTAGATAATTAACTCATTTATCAGATAAATTTGATGAGTCAGTATCTTTAATTTTATAAACTCATTAAAAATATTTTCCTAAATTATATTTTTAAAAATTACAGCATAAATGTTTTAAAATTATTTAAAAATTAGTTTCTTAAGCCAAATACTAGGAGAAAAATCTTTGCAACATGCTTATCTGATGAAGAACTGGCATCCAAAGTACACAAAGAACACTTAAAACTCAAGAAGAAGAAGATAAACCACCCAATAAAAATACAACCAAAAGATCAAAACATACCTCACTAAATAAGGTATACAAATGGTATATAAACATATGGAAACCCATGGTTAACATCATATGTCACCAGGAAATGCAAATTAAAACAATGAGGTACTGCTATATACCTATTAGAATGGCCTAAATCCAGAAAACTGACAACACCAAATGCTGATGAGGATGTGGAGCAACAGGAACTGTCATTCATTGTTCATGGGAATGAAAAATACTACAGCCATTTTGGAAGACAGTTTGGCAGTTTCTTATAATATTAAACATATACTTAACATATGATCCAGCAATCACGTTCTGTGGTATTTACCTAAAGGAATTGAAAACATGTCCACACCAAGGCCTGAGCACAGATGTTTATAGCAGCTTTATTCATAACTTCCAAAACTTGAAAGCGAGCAAAATGTTCCTCAGTAAGTGAATAAATATAGTATATCCAGACAATGGAGTATTATTTGGCAATAAAAGGAAGTTATCAAGAGAAAAAAAGTCATGAAGGAACCTTGAATGCATATTGATACATGAGAAAGGTCAATCTGAAAAAGGTATTTGATGTATGATTCCAACTATACGACATTTTAGAAAAGGCAAAATTATGAAGATAGTGAAAAGATCAGTAGTTGATAAGGCTTGGAGGAGGGGATACAGGGATGAATAAGTAGAACATAGAATTTTTAGAGCAGTGTAACTATTCTGTATGATATTGCAATGGAGAGTATTTATCATTATGCATTTCTTAATCCCATAGAATTTACAAGACAGAAAATGAACCATTATGTAAATTATGGACTTCAGTTAATAAAAATCCATAAATATTGGATCCTCAATTGTTGACAAATATATCACCACTAATGCAAGAGGTTAATGATAGAGAAAACTGTGTATGTACTCGTGTTTGAAGGGGAAGGGGCATACGGCAACTTGGCATTTTCTGTTCAATTTTTCTGTAAACCTAAAAATCCTCTAAAAAATAAAGTTTATTCATTTAAAAATTAGTCCCAAGTTTAGTTAAAGCAGAAATATAATACCTTAATGCTTTTATAACTTAACATTTTCGCTGCATCTAACGAAATGAAACTGGTGATTTCTTCCGAGGTGTGTGACTCTGTTTCATTGCTGCCCAATGCAACTTCTTAGCTCCCCGAGAGAAACCTATTACACCTATTACTGTACATTATATCTTTTGGAATATCCTAGGCTTGCTCTATTTAAATGCCTCCAAGGCCAACATGACAGAAGAGTGACAGAGGGTAAAGTACCAGAAATTTGTAGTTTCTAAAACCAATTCAAAGATTTCTATTAAGCACTCCTCTTCAGATCTTTTGCTAGAAGATTCTCTGGAGCTAATTCTTGCAAGAGGAAGAAGCATGGAGCAGAAATGGTTCTCATTTGAATTATCAAGATAGCCTCTCTTTTTAGGGGTTGTGGAAGGAAACCTGTGGGCATATGAGTGTTTTGATATTTGCTTGCGAGAGAGGTACTCAGATAAATACTGACCCTCATCACATCCTCTGTCACGTCCAGCAGAATGATTGATGCTACTAGAGATAAGCTAAGAAAACAAAAAAAGTGTGGTGAAAAAAAAAAACTGACCAGGTTAATTTCTGAATTATTTAATTCTGAAGACAAGCCTTTTGCTATTCATGGTAAAATTATTAGAGTGAATTGCAACTATGGTAAATGTTTAAAGAACTACTAGATCAGACCTTTTAAAATTAATTGGCAATATGGAGAGAGATCCAAGATGGCCGATTAACAACAGCTCAGGATTGTAGCTCCCAGTGAAAGCGCAGACAGCGAGTGGACGCCGCACTTTCAGACGAATTTTTGTTGCCCACAGACTAGGAGATTCCCGGCGGAGGAGCCACACAGGTCGCCAGCGCGACTTTTTTGGCCGGCGCGGCTATTTTGCCGGCGCCCCAGCACGGCGCTTCTTGGCGCGGAGTATACGGGACGACTCCGGCTCGGCTGGTCCCGTCCCCACAAGGAGAACAGCAATGGGAAGCGCTGAGGACTGAGAGTTTCACAGTAAGCACAGCTGAACGGGGAAGGTCCAGCTGTGCGGGGAAGGGGCGT
>CAUYLG010026111.1:0-43963 GCA_963573385.1 Cacajao melanocephalus | reverse complement strand
TTTTTAAAGTAGTTTTATATTAAGTAAAATTAAAAATTGGTTGTTTTATATGTCATGGAATTCTGGATTATAGGTTTTTTTTGCTGTGTTTAGTGCTGGCGTATGCGCTTGTGACTGGGTTTTTGTTAGGATGTTGTTTTTTTGCCGTGGTTTTTTAATTTAGGGGGGGCACCACATAAATTTTTTGTCACCAAAAAAATTTAAAAAAAAAAAAAAAAAAAAAAAAAAAAAAAACCCAGGTGTAGTCCCAGCTGAGCCCAGGAGGTCCAGGCTGCAGGGAGCTGTGATAGCACCACTGAACTCCAGCCTGGATGAAAGAGCAAGACCCTGTCTCTCAAAAAAAAAAAAAAAAAATGCAGCTAGAAGACATATGGAGTACTTTTTCTTAAGTATCCTGAGTATGCAAAAGTCAGGGTGGAGTGAGGGAGTAAAAGAGCAGGGAAGCAGCTCTTCACACAGGAAGAGCAAACCAACAGGATCCTAAAATAGCCTTTCACGAAATAAATGCCAGAATGGCAACCAAATCCTGCCCAGATATGAAAACTTCTATTCGAATGCTTTTTAGAGTTGGGGATGATATTGCCAAAGCTGTAATAGTTTCCACTCTGATTTTCTGATCAGCTCACAGCAGAGTGCTTCATACTGTCCTTCTGTACCTTAAACAAGACAACATCGAAATGTCAAAGAAATACTTCCCAAGTGAAAGCTCATGTTTAGGGAACAGTGCCAGTCTCTGTCTCAGGTTCTGCAGGATCTTAAAATAATACCCAGCTCTCACTGCTTTCTCTTGGGGTTCTCCTTGATATCTTCCAAGAATATGAAATAAGGGCACATATGCCAACTTTTATAGTTGGCAAAGGACATGCATTATAGAAGCAGCATTTTTATATGAACAAAAATAACATGGCAGAAATACCCTAACACCTTTTTTTTTTCCAGTGGCTACTATATTTAAAATAGAGGATGAGGCTCCCTATTGCATAAAATTGCACTCAGCTTGTGTGGTGCAGAAGAGGTCTAATTAAAGTCAGGTTGTGAAGCAATGCATCTCTACATTTGCCCAACAGATAATGTGACAATCTGGCCTGGCTCTGAGCACCATTATCCTCCTGCACTTCCTTTTATTTTTAAAGCTCCCCCAGGACCACCAAAAAAGGGCAGTCCTGAAGAAGTGATAAGCGAATGAATATGGCAGCTGATGAAGCAGATGACTCTCAGTGGAAAAAGGGGCCCAAGGAATGAGAAATATGAATGGTAAGATTTCTGAAACAAATCTCAGACCCCAAACACACCCTGCTCTATCAAAGCAACTGCATGCTGAGCCCACTGTTAATTGACTTTCGGAGCAAAACATACAAGCAAATTCTTTTTTAACAGAGTTAAAATCTAAACAGTCAATTGGGGAGCATACTTGCTCCTTTTAGGCCATGTGGCACTATGAAGAGCCTGGGATAAGCAAGGGGGCTTTTTCTGATCTGCCTTTAATTTCCTATCCCAATTTTTCTCTTCTACCAATTTCTCTTTATGCTACCTTCTTGGTAAAAAATGACATCCTCACTCTTTTTATCCGGTGTTACAGGCTGAATGATGTGTTCCTCCTAACCGCCAGGATGTCCACGTGCTAACTCCTGATGCCCTTGACTATGTTACCTTACACAGTAAAAGATAATCTTCCCATCTGAGGTTCCTTAACTTGATCATATCTACAAACATATGATGATATCTGCAAAGATATGATCAAATTAAGAAACTTCAGGTGGGGAGATTGTCTTGGATTGTTATGGATGGGCCCAATGTCATCAAAAGGATCCTTAAAGGATGAAGGCCAGAGAAGTCAGACAGAAAAGGCAATGTGACAATAGAAGCAGAGAGACAGAGACAAAATGTTATGTGGTTGGCTATAAAGCTGGAGGAAGCGGCTGGAAGCCAAAGGATCTAAGTGGTCTCTAGAAGCTGATAAGGCCAAGGAAATGAATTGTCTCCTGGAGCCTTCAGAGGTCACCACCCTATAGACTCATTTTATTCTTCTGATCTACAGAACTGTAGAATAATAAACTGGTATTCTTTTAAGCCACAGAGTTTGTTGTCATTTGTTATAGCAGCAATGGGAAAGGAATACACCTGGTTAATCTTGCTCACCCTAAACTCTGCTCAGCCACTGTCTCCTACAGGGAGCCTCCCTGAGAGTTCTTTCCCCACTGCCTCCTCCCCCTACTTTGTCTTGGTCAGCTGTTCCTCCTCTTTGTAGAGCTTCCTGCAATTACCTTTATAAAGACTGGTATTACAATTGTCCAGGTACTTATCTGCTTCCTCAACTAGCCTGGGAAGCTCCCTTTTAAAGGTAGGGCATCTGTCTGATTCATTTTCTTATTCCACTATTTATCAATGTTTCTGACACACAGAGGGCATTCACATTTTTTCCAGTAAGTTAGAATAACTCACCCCTTAACGATCAGAAGATGCCAGCCTTCACTCCCTTAGCCAGATGTTAAAGACACTGATGGTAAAGAAATAACTAGTTCATTACCAGAAAATAAGCTTCAACAGCCTATGAAAATGGCTCCTTTCTCCAGGTAAGGCTCTCACAGTATTATTTGCCCATAGTAGATTCATGTGAAAAAATTAGTAACTATCCTTTTTATCTCCAATCAAAAAGTTTATGAAGTTTTCAGTCAAAAGGAAAAACCAAGTATTGGACTGAGTAAAGAAGAGGGAGGAAATGAAAGAGGAATAACAATAAACATTTTGGTAAATCTCATACAGTTACTGAGGTATGAGACTTACTGAGATATACAGACTGTGATAGTATGAGGCCACAGCCATCTCTCCCACCCCACATGTTCTGCACAGTGACCCAACCCTCCAATCATTGGGAAGATAAGCCATTTCGTTTCCTCCGCATCCGAGTTGGGCTCAGGGCCTCACTAGTAACCTAGATAATATGGCAGAAGTGACACCGTACGGCTTCTAATACCAGCTCAGAACACGCACGGCAGCCTCTGCCTCTTGGAATGGGGGCTTTTCCGATGCTCCTTCCTTTGGCACTCTCTCTCAGAAGCCAGATGCTATGCTGTGAGAAGCCCAAGCCACGTGGAGTTCTACATGGAGGCTCTCTGGTTGATAGTCCCAGCTGGGCCCAGCCCTTGAGAGGTATCATAGCTCAAAAACTAGATACGTGAGCGAAGAAGCCTCCAGAGGGACTGCCATCACTGGTCAATCAGATCTTCCCTGATGAGGCCCCAGACACAACAAAGAAGAGACAATCCCTGCCATGCCAGCCTGACTTCCTGACCCACAGAAGCCAGGAGCCTAATTAAGTGTGGGGTACTTTCGTATCCACGGGAAATAATTACGACAGTTGATAAACAGACAAAAAAAAACTTACTTAGCAGCATTAATACCACATAAGACTAGGGCTTTGCTCCCTAATGCCAAGAGGGAGGACCAGCCAAGAAGAGTCTTAGTGAATTACATCAATCTAATTCTGGCCTCATACCGCAAAACACAAAGATGCTTTAAGACTGTGGCTCCCATAGTTTGAGATTTGAGAGAATATATTGCTTATAGTTCAATGAGAGACTGAAAAAAGTAAGTACCCTTACTTTACCACTTAGGAAGTTATCTGGATGGTCTCATGCTAGATTTATAATCCTATCCCCTCAAATGCTTGAGAGGTTAGATTAGATGGGATTAAACTCAGAGGGATACTGGAAGCACACCAAAATCTTCGCTCTCCTTCCTGCCCAATTTGGTCCACTATAAATAAAACTTGACAAGCTTTCTTAAATCAACTTAATAATGTGTAGCACGAGTCCTTTCAGATGCCCAGTAGCTAAACCACACATCAGCTTTCTTAGGAAGCCTTCTAGCAACAGGCGGAAAAAAGAACAACCACTGCTAAGAGTGCCGTGTACCAGAGCGCTGGTGGCCTGAGTGACTCATTTCATAGGCTCCATCTTTCTGTACTGGAAGGTCAAAAGTGGGAGGGAGTTGAACCTTTAATAACCAAATTCAGGCTTTTTGGCTAAAGCCAGATGCTGTCATTATGGAAGCAGAGGAAAACACAGTTATAATTGATCTGAAATCCTGATGAATTCCAGGTGCACCTCCCTGCAGCCTGGGAAAGCTGGTGGCTCAAAGCCCTGAGAGGATGTTATTACTCGTGTCACAGTGGCTGCTCCACTGTGGAGCCTACAGGGCCTCAGTGCTTTCCTCTTTGACTTCAAAAGGAAGAATTTTTCCAAACCTTTGGAGATACTTTTAAAAAGTAAGCCAATTTCTCAAATATATCAAAGAATATAAGGGAAAAAGTAGAAAGACTAAGAAAAAGTTGAGAACAAGATCTAGGTTGAAGACTTCAAGGTTCCCCTGGGAAATGAGATTCAGTGTAGTGTTTAGAAATCTGAAGTGGGGGCTGGTTGAGGTCCTTAACCAGTAAGTCTAGTTTTATGAGCCAGCAGATTGCTAGCTATGGTCCATGTCATTTGGAAGAGAACAAAAAGCAAGGCCAGAACCCCAAATGGTATTTCTGGTGGCTCAGCTTCAAAGGCAGAGCCAGAGTGTAGCCACATTTTAGGAATGCCTGCCCATTTTCCAAGCCTGATTCTCTAGGCTCCTTGTCAAGTCTGTGCTTTTCCCAGCATCTTTTCAATCAACCCTTTCATCTATGCATTAGAGTCAGTTTCTGCTTCTTGCAAAGAAGACCCAGAACTAATATAAATACCCAAAGGGTGGCCTTTACTTCCAAATGTATTTTTTTGTTGTTTGGTAGTCTCGGGGCTCAAAAATAGACATTGCCACGCAACTAAGAAAAAATTAATTTAGTGAAGATGGTCATATGTCCTTCCATGTGGCCATTAATAAATTAGCCAATGAGAAAAAAAAAAGATGGCTCCTTGTTCTCACCCTGGTCCTTATTTCAAGATCATAAATTTTTGTTAAGATGTTTCAACACAAAACCATGTGTGTTAATCCCCTTACACAATTGTTCTTTAAAGAAAAAAAGAATTCAAGGAGCACAGTGGTTTACTGCTAATGATTTAGTCTTCATCTACTCAATACACTCATGTTTTCGGGCATGTCACAAACCATGTGCGGTATAATCTGAATTCATGTAATTAAGACTCACTTATCATCATATATAGTGAAGCGATGTATGTGTTTGCTCAGTGAAACAAGGCTTAGACCCCAATCCCACCCCTATCATAAGCAAAGCTTTGGGTTAACATTCTTGCCTCCATCATATACCATTAAACTAAAGGTGCTCCCTGTCTTCATAAAGCATGCACTTCAGATATTACAAGATTTGTAGCAAGATTCTTTAGGGAAAAAAAATACAAGACCAAACTTGGGATTCCAAATATTAATTGAAACATGAGAAAATGATGTAATCATACATAAAAATCTTGCAACAGCCAAATAATAACTTCTTTTAATTTACATCTGAATTAATTAATTAGTGGTGGTCAAATTAGACAGAATTGATTTGTTGGCTCAAGAGGGAGAGGGGGAAAGAATCCCGCTAAGTAAACTACTTAAGATACATGGCCTTTTAAATTTCTTTCTAGCATCTGGTACCACATTGTGTTAGTACGCTTGGCTATGCTCTAACGGCAATCAAAGCCCAAAGGGTCTGGCTACTCTAAAGCATACTACTTCATTTGCAAAAAAAAATAGATGTTGAACTCCCCTACTCCACCCTTCATTCCTGCCAATAAAACAAAGATAATCCTTTCATCCTTCTTAGGGAGATGAATGGAATCCCAACTTACTAAAAGGATAAAAAGCTTTAAAAACAATCTTGTTGAAGGCAAAGACTCTTCTTTGGTCCTCCTTCCTAGTTTCCTGGTACCTAGTATGGTACTCTCTCCGCCAATGGGTGGCTCAAAAGGAATTATTCATTAAACAAAACCCTATCTGCACTGGCATGCCAGAATATAATAATGAATATTATTATAAAACCAGCAGATTCCAATGACATTTTGGCTAAAAAGATTAAAAAATTCACGTTACTATGATGTGTAAAAAAAAAAAAAAAAAAAAAAAAAATAAATAACAAAAAGATTGGAGAAAAAGTGGCAGAAATTTAAGAGACTCTGAGCTGTGAGTGGCATCGCATGTTGCAGAAAACAAGATCAACATAGAATAACACCTTTTGCACCTCAAGATTGAATAAACAGGTTGAGGCTCTTCTGACCTATCTATCCATAATAACTAAGTTTCTTGGGAGCATGTTGTTACTTTGTCTTCATTTCCATGACTATTAGGATAATAATCCCTTTGCTTGGTCTGTCTATATGGTTTCGAGACAAGAATAATGCAGGATGGTTGCAGCAGAATAAAAATTTCCAGGCAGCAGTTTCAAATGACTAAGCAAAAGGAAACTGCTGAAACAGCTGCAGAAGCTAGGGGCTGAGAAGACCCTGAAAAACAGGGTGTGGACCAAGCTGGCTAAGACCAACTGGCTTCAACATGGCACTGGATTTGATCTAGGTTTCTCCTAGGACCTCATTCTATGCTAAATCACACACCAACCTGTGCCATGACAGTTCAAGGAACACCCTTATTTGGGGTAAAAATGGGTAGCACTATCGTTCTGAGAAATCTCCACCTTCTTCCAGGAACTTCCATGAATATTCCATCCCTTGGTTACAGAAATCCATAAAGGCAGCAGCCCCAAACCGCATTGTGTGACTCGCTTGAGTCTGCCCACATTCCCCTTTCTTGAGAGTGTACTTTTTGCTTTGCAATAAATCTCTGTACTTTCACTATTTGCTAACTCATCCTTGAATTTATTCTTATGAGGATGTCAAGCACCTAGACACCAGCTGGGGTTTAGGTCCCACTGGCATTTGAGGATCTTGCCTAGACTACCGCTATCCCCTTGTCTCAGATGCAGATGCCCATGTCAAGGAGAAACAGAACCCGAAGACCTACCATCAATCCTAATTAACTACAGAAATGAGGCCAGTTTTAGTTAAAGTTCTAAAAATTCAATGTCAAAAGTAATTTAGTTCTCATTACTACTATCCAGCTATTAGATTTAGCATTACTTTTTTATTCAATTAAAAAAGATAATATTTGGTTCTCTGCACAGTTGGCATTTACAAAATGGATAATATCAATAGCTAAACGGTATATAAGTCTGGCCCCAAAGAGATAAAACTCAATTCTGCAAGTATCTGTGGACCTATTATGCATAAGAAAGGTACTACATCTTACCTAGGAGAAACAAATTATCATTCATCTCATGAATTGCTGGCTTTTATACTTGTTCTATACAAATATATTTTTAGGATGTAATTTGAGCTGCAGTATAATCAGATTCTTGTCATGAGTCATTGTAACGAGGGCCACTGATAACTATATAGTAAATGTTTCTAGTGTGAAAAGGACTCAGCATGCAATATTTTCAAATATGACCTAATGATAAAGATTTGGGAGTTATATTAGCAGCACATCCTGTTACTCTTTCATATTAAATCCATCCACCCAAACATACTTATTTATAAATGTAAAATTTATATATTTATACATGATATATAAAAACATTCACCGACAAGCATTCACACATTCTTGTCTCTAAAGTCTATTTGTCTTGGAAGCCAGAATATGAATTTAAAGATCACTATTATTCTTCATCATTCTCTTAGAACCTGGATATTTTTTCACTATCTCTGGGGCTAAATAGAAAGGGGGAAAAAAGATAGTATTTGGTTCTCTGCACAGTTGGCATTTACAAAGTGGATAATATCAAACCCTTAAAGAATGGACTAGAGGTAGGGAGGGAATGCAAATAAAGGAGCAGGAGGAGTGTCTGCCCTGTTCACATCTTTGAAGTTTCCCAGCCTATGCAGAGGGTCACAGGGCCGGTGTCTAGAACATTTGGCAGCTGGGTAGTAAGTCCAATTAAGGAGATAGGAAGCAGGGGAAATGGTTCCGAAGTCCTGTATCATTATTTCCCTTATTTCCTTCAAGAGATTCACACACAACAAGGCCACAACTTCATCATATTTCAAGGAAGTTCAGGATCAGGAGCATCAAGTCCTGATCCTGGCTCTGCCACTTATCTAGCTCTGTGACCATAGTTAAACCATTTATTTCAATTTCTCTAAAATCAAGATATTAATACTTGTCTCAAAGATGTTCTTATAGAACTAAATGATGTCATGCATGTAGATGATACAGCCCTGATGTATAGCAGGTTCTCAATAAATACTAACACGGTTTCTAGAACAGAGCTATTCAGGAAAGATGAGAGAAAACAGTCCCTCTGTGACCTGGATTTTAAACCAGCTTGGGTCTTAATCCGTAACATTTGGAATTAAATGAGACTGCTAGAATAACACACAACTTGGCTAAGGGTCCTATTGTAACCTGGCATTCCAAGTGTTCTCCAAGGACTACTTTATAATTTCTCACCTCAAAGTAGCCTCTGATGTCAGACATGTATGAGGGGAACAAATAGGCACTCTTTTAGGCCCTATAATACTGCCCACTACCCCTATGGGAAATCAGCTACTATCTAGGTGATGATGTTTTGATACTTCAGGGCAGGATCCTCGATGTCATGTTACCTATGCGTAATCCCTCCTTCTTTTGTGGTCAGACAGTCTCCATTTTCAACCATGCTCGTCTGTTGCATTATTGCCTGTCTGTGACAGGACCACTTAAGTTTACACACTCCCAAAATCAGTGCCAGTATTTTCCAGGTTTTTTATAGCTTCTGGCAAAAATATGACTTGAGGCTCACACAGTAATCCAACACTTTAGGAAGCCAAGGTGGGCAGATCCTGAGGTCAGGAGTTCGAGACCAGCCTGGCCAACATGGCGAAACCCCATCTCTACTAAAAATACAAAAAGTTAGCCAGGCATGGTGGCATGCACCTGTAATCCCAGCCACTTGGGAGGCTGAGGCAGGAGAATTGCTTGAACCTAAGAGACAGAGGTTGCAGTAAGCTGAGATCATGCCATTGCACTCCAGCCTGGGAGATAGAGCGAGACTTTGTCTCAAAAAAAAAAAAAAAAAGACTTGAGGAAAGTAACTAGAATGAAAGAGTTCATAAAATTTGCATGGTAGATGATCACGTGTCAATGTCAACCCTAATGAAAACCACATACATGTAAGAAAACCAGTTTTCAAACTGGATTATTCCATTTTCTCTAAAAAAATAAAAATTAAAAAAAATGAGTACTGCAATTATTTTTAACTTATCTTGGAAATGATTTACCAAATTTAGACTAAGTTCATTATGTTCCTCTCAGTGACATCTTAGAAATTAACTATTATATTCCTTAGGCCCTAGAATAAATGAAAAGGTAAATCATTCTGCTCAAAGTTGTCCAAATGTAAGACACGTGAGTAGTCTTACGAAAACTGTAGTATAGCCTACCTCTTTAAAGTTATCAAATGCTGATAAAATGATTTCATGCCCGCCTCTGACAAGACAAACGGCTGCCAACAGTTCTAAGACAAGGGCTTTTGTTCTGTCAAAACAAGAAGAAAGAAGAAAAACACAAATCAGTGAAAATGCCATGATGAGTCAGCTATTCCTTCTTTCCAAGTTACATGAGAATAAAACGTTTGCCCTTACATTTTTAAAAACTGTTACTAAGGTACAGTTTAATCAAGCACATTTTCAAACCTTTACTGACTTCTAAATATGATTTGTCTCAGATACCAAATTTGGAAGGCACATTTCCCAAAACTACAAATTACTCACTAACAAAAACTAGTTCTGAGAAAGATAATCTCTTAGACCTATCATCAAGTGACTAAGTACATCTAGGTGAAAAATGTTCACTGGTACATAAAAACAGAGGGAATGACAATATGCTGAAAAACAAACTACTGGTTAAGTGTTTTCTCTGGTTTTAGAGACAGTGATAGAACATTTGCAAAAAAAAAAAAAAGTTCAAAATCAACTGAAATTCATGTTCTACGTTTCAAATCTGCTCATTTACGGGTGGATCCATAAATCTCCCATGAAAATACAAGTTTCTGTCCTTTCTTCTTCCTGTACAGGAGATCTGGAAGAAGCTGGATTACAGCTTTACTAACACAAGAATATTTTCTCTGACTCAAGAAAATAAAACTCCATCTGAAATATTTTTGGAAACAGAACATAGAGATACACTCTAAGTTTTCAAATACAATGTCAAGAAAGAAACAGCATTGTTTCTTCAATCATAAGACCACTTAAGTATTTCATTTTTTTCTAGAATCACAACCATCACCAACCTCTAAACAAAGACTGTTCTGATACTCCACAATGTCAATTGTCTTTTAAAAAATGCATAGTGACTTCCCTGTAGTAGAAGGCATATCTACTTAGGATTCTAGTAAACTAAGGAAGAAATCACAGAGCTGCAAAAGGTTTAATCAGGTGAAGTTTGAAAGAATAATATTCAGCAGTTAAAGAGAACTTTATACTTTGCATTGCATTTTCCAAATCAGAAAGGGCTAATTTATAATCAGATATTTGGGTTAACAGTTTTCAGATATTCTGTCTACAGAGAGGTATTGGATGAAAGGGAACTGCACATTTGAAGTGCAGAAGACTTCACCAGAATGGAAAGCGACTTTTAGCACTAATCTGTGATGTGAATTATATCTGTTGCTAGCCTTTATAGAAGGTGAATATGAAAGGAAATCTGCATATGCAATTATTTTTCTTCTTTTGAAACAGAGTCTTGCTCTGTCACCCAGGCTGGAGTATAGTGGTGCAATCTCGGCTCACTGCAACCTCCACTTCCTGGATTCAAGCTATTTTCCCATCTCAGCCTCCCAAGTGGCTGGGATTTCCGGAGTGTGCCAGCATGCCCAGCTAATTCTTTGTATTTTTAGTAGAGACAAGGTTTCACCACGTTGGCCAGGCTGGTCTCAAACTCCTGACCTCGGGTGATCCCCTGCTTTGGACTCCCAAAGTGCTGGGATTATAGGTGTGACCCACCATGCTGGCCACTATAATTATTTTTCTATTTTTGTTCAGTAATTAAAGCTACATATGTAAAGTTACCAAGCAAAGTGTACATGAAGGATGGTGGTTTTAGTTAGCTTTCAGCAATAACTGACAGAGGTAAACCTTTTATCAAGACTCTCCTGGTCCCCGAGTCCTGGCAACCTGATCCTCTCCAAATTTAGCAGCAAGAACAAAAGCTTGAGGAGAGTAAAAGGTTAGAATTGTCACCAGTTGCTCAACTCTGCCCCATGTTAGAATGTAACTTGGCTCAAAGGAAAAATTCTACATAGCCAAAGAGTTTATAGCCAATCTTATTTCAGAGAGTCACACTTGAAAGTTTCCGAAGACAAACTTGGTTGAGTGTTGACTAGCTCTCCGTTTTCCCGAAATACATTTAGTTGCATACTACAAAACAAGCTTACCTGGGATTCTTGTTGTTCAAGCTTAGTGCAATCTCATTGACAGCGTGTGGATGAGACATGACCATGTTGAAACCATACTAAAATTAGCAGGGAAAAAAAGAAACACAAAGCATTGGGAAACAAGTTAGGGAACTGTCAGTATTGATTTAAAACCAAAAACCCGAAGTATCTACTTAATGAAACTTACACCATCATAAATGCACTTATGTCTCTAGTACATCACTGTCAGAGCATATTTCTCTATTAAAAATTTCAAGAATGCCCCATGCAGTTGTTTGCACCTCCAGTCCCACCCTCTCAGGAGGCTGACACGGGGGTATAGCTTGAGCGCAGGGCAACCAGACCCCTATCTCTCAAAAAAAAAAAAAAATCAGCAATGATGCTATTATCAAAAGATCGTCTTCCCACTCTTTAGGAATGAACTACATGTTTTTCTTTATTAAAATGATAAAAAGGCTCTAGCTCAGTGATTCTCAACTTTGGCTGTTCCTTAAACTCACCTGAAAGACTAAATGAAACATTTACTCCAAATCTCTATTACAAGGACCTGGCACCTGAGTTTTTTTAAGCTTCCAGGGTGACTCCACAGTATACGACAGATGTAACATACAAAATATGTGTTAATAGACTATTTATGCTATTGGTGAGGCCTCCAGTTATATACAGATTTTTTACTACACTAGGGATCAGTGCCCCTCATAACCCACAAAGTTCAAAGGTCAACTATATTCTTTCTCCTCAACACTCACTCTCAGCTCATGATCTTATTTCCTTTTATACTAAGAAAATACAAGCAATCAGAAAAAACTTCCAGAAGCTCCCACACCACATCAATCTACCCACACAGATCTGTGGCTTACCTCCTCATCTCCTATTAAAGAGGAACTCTTGTGTGCTCCAAACTAAGGCCAGCCCCTCCCATGAGTCCTTCCATCCCATTCCGTCTCATCTGCTCAAGGACATCGTATGCTCCAGAAATTCCTCCATCCCCCATTATTTTTCCCTCTCTATGGAATCATTGCCAGTAGCATAAAAACATGATGCAAATTCTCTTAAGTAACAATAAAAATTTCTCGATACCACAACCTGTGTTCAGCTACTGCCTCTCATTTCTCTGCTATCCTTTAGAGCAAAACTCCTCCAATCACTCAGTGTACATCCTCACTTCCTGCTCACTCCTGAAACTACTCCAATCAAGCATTTCACCCCCACTACCCCAATGAACTGTTCCTGCCAAGATCACCAATGACCGGCACTTTGCTGAAGCCAATGGCCGATCCTCACTCCACATCTTACTTATCAGCAGCAAGTAACAGAGCTGAATTCTCCCCTCTCCTTGAAACACGTCCTCCACTTGGCTCCTACCTCCTTGGCCACTTTTCAGGCTGTCTAGTCAACTTTTCTTCATCTCTCTGACATTTAAACAGAGAGCGCTAGGGTTCATATTTTGGACTTCTTTACTTCTCAGTCTACTCCTACTGATCTCATTCATCCTCCTGGCTTCCTATGCCATTTATATGCTAATTACTCTCAAATGTCTATCTCTAGCCCAGAACAGTACACTGAAATCCAGTCTGGCATATCCAACCACCCACCTAAGATCACTATGTGAATATCTAGCGGGCATCTCAAAGTTAAAATCCCCAAAACAGAATTCCTAATGATCTCCCTCAAATCCGTCTCTCCTGCAGTCTTCCCATCTTTGTAGACAGCAACTCCACCTTACAGGTGCCCAAGACAAAAGCCCTGCCACCCTCTACTCCTCACCTTCTCCCTCATACCCAATGCTGTTGCCATTAGCATCAAAATAAAACCACAATCTGACCACCTCTTGTCATCCCACTTCTATGATCCTGGTCCATATGACCATCAAAGCTCACCTAAATTACTGCCAACAGCCTCCTAAATGGTTTACCCTGTCTTGCCTTTGCCGGGCCAAGGTCAAGCCTAAACACAGAAGCCAGAGTGGTCATGTTAAATGCGAGTGTCAGATTACGTCCTTATAACTATTCAATAGCTTTCCACTCATCAAGTGTAGTCAGTGTCTTCTCACCGGCCTATAAAGCTCTTCATAATCAAACTCCCTATGACATCTGACTGCACCTCCTACTCTTCTCCCTCTTACACATTCTGATTCACCAAGCCTACTTTCTGTGCCTTGGGCAAATCAGACATTCTTGTCTCAGGGTCTCTGCACTTGCCCTTCTCTCTGCCTAGAATCTTCTTCCCCTAACATCCCTGCCTCTGTTCCCTCATTCAAGTTGTTGCTAGATGTTACCCACTCAGTGACCCTTCCCTGGCTGGCCTATTTAAAACTCACACACATTTTCAGCAGTTCCTATTTCCTATTTTTTGTACAGTACTTAGTAATGGTTCTCTGGGTTCAAAGCCTTCCTGGGTCCAGATCTTGACTCCACTGCTTACTAGTTATGGGATTTTAGGCAAATTATCAAACTTCTCTGTGTCCCAGCTTCCTTATCAGTAAAATGGGGAGAGTAATATTATTGATCTCACAGGGCTATTTACATGACTTAAGAGGTTTAAAAGCACTAGACCTGCAAAGTGTACCATGTAAGCATTAGCTTTCATTTCATCATTATTATCTGGAACATATACATTTTACCAATTTATTTATTTGTCATCTGTTTCCCTGGAAAGTAAGTTCCCTGGGCTACAAATTTATTCAATGCTGTATTCTCAGTGCCTATGTGGAACAGGGGCTGTCTGGCAAAGCTCAAAAAATACTGAAATAAATGCATGTTTCCCGTCCTAAATGCTACACAGCACCCTTCATGTTGGTTTGAACTCTAATACCAACCCGCCACCTGTGTATATATTTCCCATTTCTACTTGGACTCACTGTAGCATCCATATTAATGGAAATTAAATCCTGTTTCTATATCTGAATTCTACTTTTCTAAGTGGGACCCCTGCACCCCTAGTTTGCTTACCTAATTATACTGATGACCCTGCCAGTTCACACTAGATACTGAAGGCTCTAACTTCCACTTTGTTGTTAAGATTAACCCAGCACACATGCTGCACTATAACTTTAAGTTTTTTTTTTTTAACGGGAGGGTCAACCTGCATCGCAATTACCCAAAGGAGGAAATCTGCATTTTCAACAATCTCCCAGGTGCTTCTTATAAAGATTAGGAACCACAGAGTCCAAATGCCAATAATTGCAACTTCTTGCCTGTTCGCCTTATAACCCTTTGAGAACCACTGTGTCTATTCATTCCTGGTGTTCTAGAGTTGTTTCATTATTACCC
The DNA here is from genome assembly GCA_963573385.1 of Cacajao melanocephalus. Classification (NCBI taxonomy): domain Eukaryota; kingdom Metazoa; phylum Chordata; class Mammalia; order Primates; family Pitheciidae; genus Cacajao; species Cacajao melanocephalus. The sequence goes on along the minus strand of CAUYLG010026111.1, from coordinate 29,308 downwards.
GCAACCAGCTTACTCAGTATTTAAGGGTCACAAGCATTCACCAAGCAACCTAGGTAAGTCTATCACTACAGGAGGAAAACACCTTTCCGTTAAATACATCTCAAATTATATACATTTATTAAAATATGAGGGCAATAAATTAAATCTTGAGCATTAGAATGAACCAGGCCTTTCTTTTCGAGTAGAATCTCATTAAATGCTGGCATTTACTTCAAATAGAAATAATACAAAGAAACCAGAGAACAAAATCTGAGTCTGTTTTGTTTGGTTTTTCTTCTTTTTTTAAAAAATTTCAATAGCTTTTGGGGTACAAGTAGCTTTTGGTTACACGGATAAACTGTAGGATGCTAAAGTCTGGGCTCTTCTTGTACCCATCACCCAAGTAGTGTACATTGCACCCAATATTGATTTCGGAGTCTGATTAATTTCAGGGTTTTTTTTTAAAGAACCAGAAGCTCCAACATACCTGATAATTCATGATGGCACGTAAACACATGATACAGACATGTACGTCATCTTTCTTACTCACTAATCTTGAATTTTTCAGAGTTCTTCTGCTTGGCAAAGTATTATATCTACAAACAAAAAGGGAAACTTCTATAAAAACAATGGGTTACTTTCTTAGCATAGGATCATGCATTTAACAGACACTATTCTTTACCTGTACCAAAATAAGGATTGTAAGTTAAACCACCACCAACTGGCAACACTAAGATTGATTTCAACCTCTAAAATACACCTTTATAATGTGTCACTCTGCCATAAGCCCAGGCTGGGTATGCTTCTTAACACACTTCCTGGAGGTCTCAGAGACTGGTACCACTTTAAAAAATAACCACACAGCCAATGTAATCCAAGCATATATCATCTTCTTAATCCACATTTGAAGTTCTTCCCCTTCCTCAATCTTTCTTATCTTAACCTCAGTCTTGCATTTCTTTAATGCAATCACTTGTTAAGTACATGACTGTTTATTAGAAAGAGTTTTCATTTTTAGTTGAAAGCAATAGCTTCTAAGGTAAAGCAAAGTAATCTAAGATTAAGTTTAAAAAAGAAGAGTAATTTCAATAGAATCAACTGCCTTTTGCTAAATTATATTCATATGCAGCAATAATTGCAGAAGATATACTGACTAATGAAAGCCAGCCTCTAAGGAAAATAGGAGAGGTTATTCTCTACAGTGCCATATTTCTGCATCACATCCAAATATTAATATTTTCATTATTCCAGTGAGTAAACCAATCTCACACATTTAATTGTGTTTCCTAAGAGGTGTAAAGTTAAGTAGCACATTCTTTCTTTTTAACTACTCATCCAGTCCTTGATCTATATTATAATAAATCCTTTTTTTTTTTAATGAAAGAAAGAAAGAGGAAGAGAAAGAGGGAGAGAGAACAGGAGTCTTGCTCTATTGCTCAGGCTGAAATGCAATCTAAAAATAGGTATTAAAGACCTCTTTTATGCCGATAATTGTACTTAACAACAAAGACAGGAAGGAATAAGGGAAGAAAATAACAAACAAACAGCCAATATTTAATTTAAGTCTGTGAAATGCTATGCAATTGCTGAAGAACGATTTACTTCGAATTGTGTGGTCACTTTTAGAATAGGTGTAATATGGTACTGAGAAAAATGTATGTTTTGTGCATTTGGGGTGGAGAATTCGATATTTATTGAGTTTACTTGTTCTAGGTCTGAATTCAAGTCATAAATATCCTTGTTAATTTTCTATCTCGTTAATTTGTCTAATGTTAACAATGTGGTGTTAAAGTCTCCCATTGTTATTGTGCGGGAGTCTAAGTCTCTTTATAAGTCATGAAGAACTTGTCTTATGTATCTGGGTGCTCCTGTGTTGGGTGCATATGTATCTATGATCGTTAGCTCTTCTTGTTGCATTGATCCTTTTACCATTATGTAATGTCCTTCTTTGTTTCTTTTAGTCTTTATTACTATTAAAGTCTGTTTTGTCAGAGACGAAAATTACAACTCCTGTTTTTTTTTTTTCGCTCCCGATTTGATTGGTGAATCTTCCTCCATCCCTTTGAGTCTTTGTGTATCCTTGCATGTGAGATAGATCTGGATACAGCATACCGATGGGTTTTGACTCTTTATACAATTTGCCTGTCTGTGTCTTTGATTGGGGCATTTAATCCATTTAAATGTAGGAATAATATTAATATATGTAAGTTTAATATTGTCATTTAATGCCAGCTGGCTGTTCTGTCCATTAGTTGATATAGATTCTTCATTATGATGATACTCTTTACTACCTTTTGGTAAGTTTTTGGGATGACTGATACTGGTTGTTCCTTTCTGTATGTAGTGCTTCTTTCAAAAGCTCTTGTAAAGCAGGCCTGGTGGTAATGAAATCTCTGAGTACTTGCTTGATTTTTTTGTATTTTTGAAATGGGAGACTTCTTTGATTCACCTCTCAGGGCATGTAACAGGGGTGTGGCTCACCTGCTTGGTTGCCCCAAAGCTCAAATCTGTAGGAGGTAGGGGGAGCATGCAGATGGGCAGGTGCAGAGGCCAGGGCAAGAGCTTCTGGGTTCTGGCCCCACCGCAGTATCTAAGGGTGGGTGTCTGCAATTCCCAAAGCCCAAGTGGGCATGTGTTACAAAGCTCTTTCAGATTTGCTGTCTGCAGACAGCCTGTGTGTTAGTCAGCTCAATGGACCCTCTGCCTTATTGCAAGGGCAGAGGGCCAGTGTGACAGCCTTCTGTATCCCGAGCTCTTGCCCAGTGTCCCAAAAGAATTAAATCACATGTGGGCTTGAAGGATGAGTGCAAGGTTTTATTCAGTAGTGGAGGTGGCTCTCAGTGAGATGGATGGAAAGCCAGAAGCAGGGATGGAGTGGGAAGGTGGTCTTCCCTTGGAGTCAGGCAACCCAGCGGCCGGACTCTTCTCTGACCAACCCCAGCCGAACTCCTCTCCGCATCCAGACGTCCCTCCTCTTCTCTATTCCTTGCCGCCATCATTCCACCATGGCTGATCTGGCCTGCTGGTCTCAATGTGATGTTCAGCCCATTGCATGTATGCTCACTAAGGTCTTAGGTTTATATGGGCACAGGATAGGGGTGCGTGGTGGGCCAGAATGGGCTTGGAAAATGCAACATTTGGGCATAAAAATAGGAGTGCCTGTTCTCAGGTTCACAGGCACAGGCCCAAGGGTGAGCCCTTGCCAGAGACCCTACCCTTTTCTACCTAGCACTTCCCTGATCCCTTTCTATATTTTTTTTTTTTTTTTTGTAGAGATGGGGGTTTCATCAAGTTAACCAGGCTGGTCTTGAACTCCTGGAGTCAAGCAATCTGCCTGCCTTGGCCTCCAAAGTGTTGGAATTACAGGCATGAGTCACCATGCCTGGCCTTAATCTGTATTTATTTAAAGACTTTTATAATTTTGATTTTACTAATAAAATATTTTTAAGTATTTCATTGAATTTTGTTTTATAATAAATAATAACATAACCAAGTAATTTAGCTTCATGATTCATTTTAAAATGCTTTTTTCTCCTTGCTGGCCTTGAAATGTACCTCGAAGCCCTTTATTTCCCTCCCTCTCACTGGGTACTTCTTTTATTGGTCTAGTTTATCTAATTATGTACTTGCATAGAAACTACAGGGGCTAATCTTGAAATAAACCCAGCACGAAGATCCGGCTGTGCTGGCTATGAAATCCTCCCCATCTAGAGATTATCTCAGGCTGGTTCATATACAACACAGCTATTGTCAAAATGATACAAGCCTGTACCAGACTGACAATAACTCAAGATAGCCATTGGAACAAGACATGCATATCCTGTTCCCTATGCTACTCTTGCATGTTTATTCACCAAGTTTCCCTTCTTAATTCCCTTACCCAGATCCAAATTGGATGGATATGTTAATTTGCTTTATTGCAGTAATCATTTCACAATATATACATATATCAAAGCATCATTTTGTACACTTTGAATATATACAATTTTTATTTGTCAATTACACCTTAATAAAACTGGTTAAAAAGAGAGAACTTAAAACTCAGTCAAGTGTCATATTTTTACTTCATCACCTCAATACCAATTCAGTACTTTGTCCTGGTTCTTAACTTACCCAGCTTTGATAACCTGGCCGAGTCTCTTTCTCTTTTTAAAAAAATTTCAATAACTTTAAGGGTACAGTGGTTTCTGATTACATGGAAGAATTACATAGTGGTCAAGTCTGTGATTTTAGTGCACTAGTTGCCTGAGTAGTGTATATTGTACCTGATACACATTTTTTAAATCCTTCACCCAATTTTTCTTCTCCCCCTTTCTGAGTCTCCAATGTCTGTTATACCATTCTGTATGCCTCTGTGTTCCCACTTATAAGTGAGAACAGAACATGATTTGGTTTTTCATTCCTGAGTTTCTTCAGTTAGAATAATAGCCTCCAGCTCCTTCCAAGTTGCTGCAAATGACATTATTTCATTCTTTTTATGGCTGACTAGTATTCCATGGTGTATATATACCATATTTTATTTATCCACTCATTGGTTAGTGGGCACTTAGCTTGGTTCCACATCTTTGCTATTGTGAATTGTGCTGTGATGAATAGGTGCATATAGGTGTCTTTTTGATGTGATGAGTTATTTTCCTTTTCCTTTGATACTGCTGGATAAAATGGTAGATCTACTTTTAGTTCTTTAAGAAATCTCCATACTGTTTTTTGTTAAAGAGGTTGTACTAATCTACATTCCTGCCAGTAGAGTATAAATGTTCCTTTTTTACCATATCATGCCAACAGCTATTGTTTTTTGACTTTTTAATAATGACCATTCTGGCTGGAGTACGGTGGCATCTCATTGTGCTTTTAATTTGCATTTCCCTGATAATTAGTGATGTTGAACTTTTTTTATATGTCTCTTGGCCATTTGTATATCTTCTTTTGAGAAATGTCTGTTCATATCATTTGGCCACTTTTTGATGGGATTTTTTTCCTTGCTAATTTGTTTAAGATCCTCATAGATTCTAAATATTAGTTCTTTGTCAGATGTATAGTTTACAAATATTTTCTTCCATTCTGTGGGTTGTCTGTATACTTTGATAATTGTTTCTTTCGCTGTGCAGAAGCTTTTTCGTTTAATCACATCCCATTTATTTTTATTTTTATTGCAATTGCTTTTGGGGTCTTAGTCATAAATTCCTGTTCTAGGCCAATGTCCAGAAGAGGTTTTTTAAGTTTTCTTCTAGAATTTTTATGGCTTCAGGTCTTAGATCTAAATCTTTTCTCAATCTTGAGTTAATTTTTGTATATGGTGATAGATAGGGATCCAGTTTCATTCTTCTACATGTGGCTATCCAGTTTTCCCAACACCATTTATTGAATGGGTTGTGCTTTCCCCAATTTATGTTTCTTACGCTTTGTCAAAGATCTGTTGGTTAAAAGCATTTGGCTCTATTTCTGGATTCTCTTTTTCTGTTCCATTGGTTTGTGCTTCTACATTTATACCAGTATCATGCTGCTTTGGTTACTATAGCATTATAGTATAATTTGTGGTTGGGTAGTGTGATGCCTCCAGGTTTGTTCTTTTTGCTTAAGATTGCTGTGGCTATTTGGGCTCATTTTTGGTTCCATATGAATTTTAGGATTTTTTTTTCTAATTCTGTGAAAAATAATTTCAATAGTTTGATAGTAATTGCGTTGAATCCATAGGTTGCTTTGGGCAGCATGGTCATTTTCACAATATTGATCCTTCTAATCCATGAGCATGGTATGTATTTCCGTTTGTTTGTGTCATCTCTGATTTCTTTTAGCAGTGTTTTGTAATTCTGCTTGTAAAGATTTTTTACCATCTTGGCTTAGTGTATTCCTAGATATTCTGCTTTATTTTATTTTTGCAGCTATTGTAAAATGGGCTGAGTATTTTATTTGATTCTCAGCTTGGTCATTGTTGATGTATAGCAGTGCTACTAATTTGTCTACATTGATTTTGTAACCTGGGACTTTCCTGAATCCCTTTATCAAATCTAGCAATATTTTGGGGGAGTCTTTAGGATTTTGTAGATATATGATCATATCATCAGCAAACATAGATAATTTGACTTCCTGTTTTCCAATTTAGATGCCCTTTATTTCTTTCTCTTATCTGATTCCCTGGCTAGGACTTCCAGTAATATGTTGAAACTAAGTGGTAAAAGTGGGCATCCTTGTCTTGTTTGAGTTTTTAGGGGGAATGCTTTCAACTTTGCCCCACGCAGTATGATGTTGGCATGGGTTTGTCATATATGCCTTTTATTATTTTGAGTTATTTTCCTTCTACTCCTAGTTCGTTGAGGATTTTTTTTATCATAAAAGGATGCTAGATTTTATTGAATACTTTTTCTGCATCTATTGAAATGATTATATGGTTTTTGTTTCTACTTCTGCTTATGTGATGAATCATATTTATTGAGTTGCATATGTTGAACCCTCCCTGCATTCCTGGGATGAAACTCACTTGATCAAGTTGTATTATCTTTTTGATGTGCTGTTGGATTCAGTTTGCTAGTATTTTGTTGAAGTTTTTGCATCCATGTTAATCAGGGATCTTAGTCTGTTCTGTAGCTCTTTTGTTTATGTCCTTTCTGGGCTTTAGTATCAGAGTGAAACTGACTTCATAGAATGAGGTAGGGAGGATTCTCTTTTTCTCAGTCTTTTGGAATAGTTTCAGTAAGATCAGTACCAATTTTTCTTTGAATGTCTGGTAGAATTTGGCTGTGAATCTGTCTGGCCCTAGACTTTTTTGGTTGTAGTGACACTTTTTAAATACTAACTGAATCTTACTGCTTATTATTGGTCTGTTCAAGATTTTTATTTCTTCCTGATTCAAGCTAGGAAGGTTATATGTTTCCAGGAAATTATCCATTTCCTCTAGATTTTTTAGTTTGTATGAATAGAGGTATTCATAGTAGGCTTGAATGATACTTTGTATGTCTGTGGTATTGGTCATAATGTCTTCATTTTCACTTCTAATTGAACTTATTTGTATCTCCTGTCTTCTTTGCTTGGTAATCTAGCTAATGGTCTATTAATTTTGCTTATCTTTTCAAATAATAAACTGTTTCATTAATCTTTTGTATTGTTTTTTGGTTTCAATTTCACCGAGTTCTGCTCTGACCTTTGTTATTTCTTTCCTTTTGCTATCTTTGGGTTTTGGTTTGTTTTTGCTTTTCTAGTTTCTTGAGGTATGCTGTTAGGTTGTCAGTTTGTGATTTGGAAGACTTTTTGATGTAGGCATTTAGCACTATAAACTTTTCTTTTAGGATTTGCATGAAAGTTTCCTCGTATGTTTGCTGATGTATAAAAGAGCTGCTTGCTCTAAAATTATAATATTCTGCAAGTTAATGAGGCATAGAGAAACATCATACTGCTTGAGAATGTTTATTCTGCCTGGCCTATTTAATTTTGGCTTACTTAGATCCATAATGATAAAATATAATATTTAATTAAACATGCAAATGATAATAATGCTGGCAACCTTAAGTATTCATTATACAACAGAATGGTTTGCATTTATTTTTAATATTTTTCAATGTGAATATATTTTAGTATCATATCAATGTTTTTTAAAGCTTTAATGAGGTATATTTGATATACAAAAATTTGCACGTATTTAATGTATACATTTTGGTGAGTGTGAATGTATGAATAAACCTGTGATATTATCACCACAACCAAGGTATTGAATATATCCATCACCTCCAAAAGTGTATGTGTGTGTCTGTGTGTATGTGTGTCTGTGTGTGTGTGTGTGTGTGTGTGTGTGTGTGTGTGTGTGTGTGTTTTGGTAAGAATACTTAACCTGAGATCTATCCTCAACACATTTTAAAGTGCACAATACTGTATTGTTAACTATGGCACTATGTTGTACACAAGATCTCTGGGACTTATTCATCTAGCATGTCTTAAACTTTATACCTATTAAAACTTTGTACCTTTATACCTATTGAACAGTAATTTCCCATTTTCCCTTTCCTCCACCTGCTGGCAACCATCATTCATTTTTGGCGTTTATGAGTTTGATTATTTCAGGTACCCTATGTAAGTGGAATCATGAGCATTTGTCTTTTTGTGACTGGCTTATTTCACGTAGTGTAATAATCTCTAGGTTTTTCTGTGTTGTCACAAATGGTAGGATTTCCTTTTTTTAAAGGCTAAATAACATTCCATCGCAGTGTGTACTGCATTTTGTCTATCCATTCATCTCTTCATGAACATTTGTTTCCATGTCTTTCCTATTATAAATAATGCTACAATAAAAAATAGAAAAATACTTATTGTGAGGAATTGGCTCATGCTACTATGGAGTCTGAAAAGTTCATTTGATATTTGTAAGCTGGCAACCCTAGAAAATGTGTGATGTTGTTTCTGTCCAAACTCAAAGGCCTAATAATGGAGCCAATAGTTTAAGTCCCAGGAGCACTGATATCTGAAAAGGGAACGTCCCAGCTAAAGCGTAGGGAAAATTCACCCTGCTTTTGCTTTTTATTCTATTTGTAGGCCCTCAATAAATTAGATGATGCCCACCCATATTAGTGAGGGTTATCTTTATTCAGTCTGTCAATTCAAATTCTAATCTTTTCTAGAAACACCCTCACCAACATTCCCAGGAGTTATGTTTTACGAGCTATCTGAATATTCCTTAGCTCAGTTAACACATAAAATTAACCATCACATGGCCAGGCATGGTGGCTCATCCCTGTAATCTCGGCACCTTAAGGGGTAGAGGTGGGCAGATTGCTTGAAGTCAGGAGTTCAACAACAGCCTGGCTGTATTAGTCCATTTTTATGCTGCTAATAAAGACATACCTGAGACTGGGTAATTTACAAAGAAAAATAAGTTTAATGGACTCACAGTTCTACATGGCTGGGGAGGCCTCACAGTCATGGCGAAAGGCAAAAGACATGTCCAACATGGTGGCAGGCAAGAGAAAGAATGAGAGCCAAGTGAAAGAGGTTTCTCCTTATAAAATCATCATATCTTATGAGACTTATTCACTACCATGAGAACAGTATGGGGGAAACTGTCCCCGTGATTCAATTATCTCCCACCAGGTCCCTCCCATAACATGTAGGAATTATGGGATTTACAACTGAAGAATATATTTGGTTGGGGACACAGCCAGATCGCATAATTCCATCCCTGGCCCTTGCCAAATCTCATATCATCATGTTTCAAAACAAATCATGCCTTTGCAACAGTCCCCCAAAGTCTTAACTCATTTCAGTATTAACTCAAAGTTCACAGTCCAAAGTGTCATCTTAGACAAGGCGAGTCCCTTCCACCTATGAGCCTGTAAAATCAAAAGCAAGTTAGTTACTTCCTAGGTACAATGAGAGTACAGGCGTTGCATAAATACAGCTCTTCCAAATGGGAGAAACTGGCCAAAACAAAGGGGAACAGGCCCCATGTAAGTCTGAAATCCATCAGGGCAGTCAAATCTTAAAGCTCCAGAATGATCTCCTTTGACTCCATGTCTCACATCCGGGTCACACTGAGGCAAGAGGTGGTTCCCATGGTCTTGGGCAGCTTCTTTGGTGGCTTTGCAAAATGCAACTTCCCTCCTGGCTGCTTTCACAGACTGGCATTGAGAGTCTACTACTTTTCCAGGTGCACAGTGCAAGCTGTTGGTGGTTCTACCATACTGGGTTCTGGAGGATGGTGGCCCTCTTCTCAAAGCTCAACTAGGCAGTGCCCCAGTGGGGGGGGACTCTGTATGAGGGCACCCACCCCACATTACTCTTCTGTGCTCCCGTATCAGAGGTTCTCCATGAGGGCCCCATTCCTGCAACAAAATTGTGCCTGGACATCCAGGTATTTCCATACATCCTCTGAAATCTAGGCAGAGGTTCCCAAACCCTAATTTTTGATTTCTGTGCACCTACAGGCTGAACACCATGTAGAAGCTGCCAAAGTTTGGGGCTTGCACCATCTGAAGCCATAGGCCAAGCTGTACCTTGGTTCCTTTTAGCCGTGACTAGAGTGGCTAGGACGTAGGGCACTAAGTCCCTAGGCTGCAGACAGCAAGGGGGCCCACAAACCATTTTTTTCTCCAAGGCCACCAGGCCTGTGATGGGAGGGGCTTCTGCAAAGTTCTGTAACATGCCCTGGAGACATTTTCCCCACTTTCTTGGTGATTAACACTTGGCTCCTCATTACTTATGCCAATTTCTGTAGCTGCAACATTAAATGCAGAATCTGCTTAGTGGTCCCATATCAATAAACTTGGTCTGGTCAAACTTTATGTTGTATTCAGGCCCTCAGTGGATTGGATGATAACCCCCACGTTGCTGAGGGTGATCTTTACTGAGTCTGCTGATTCAGATTGTCCCAGAAGTATCCTAGCAGACACACAGAGATAATATTTTACCAGCTATTTGAGCACTCCTTAGCCCTATCATGTTGACAAATGAAATTGATAATCATGCTACTATTTTGCCTTAATTTACTACCTACATTCTAAACTACTATTATCAGTTATTTGTAATAATCTTAATGAAAATTAAAAATCCTAACAAAAACTATTGCTTGAGTAGATGTTTATCTCCACTATAGAGGTGAATCAAGGGAGTATCTAGAGGAAGCATTTGTTCTGGGGTCATATTTTATATGTCTGGTACCTTAGTTGCCATGATTTTAATTCTAAATCCATTTTGAACCTTTTGGGTTCTAGCACTAAGCATCTTTATGGTTCTTCTAATAGTCTGGACTGTTTCTCTGACTACCTACGTTGTAACCTGCCAGTCTCTTTTGGGTTTTTGTTAAATTTAATTCATAGGCATTTTGTTTACAGAAAATTTGGAAAGAAGCTTTCCCCAGAGATGACTACAGAACATCATTATTGCATTATGCTCAATTCCTGAATTATATGGCAGATTTTGTAATATTGTTTACTTTGCTAAGTAAACAAAATTTTGTACATGTTGTTTTTACCTTTCTTGTCTCCTTTTGATTTGATCTTTCAATCACAAATACTCTTTAGTAGACTTCACACAGTATTGGGGGTTATCTCCTATGAGGTTTCAAATGAACAAAGAATTTTTATCATAACTTTTACTTTCATATAAAAGGTTATGAATTGAAGATGAAAGATAGCTCACTAACCTGGAAAATGATTTTATTTTATTTAAATGAGATCAATTTGGAAGTGCTCAAGAAGTAACCTTTTAAATTTATAGTGATCCCTTAGTAAATGCAATAGAATAGCATATAGATGGAAACATTTTACTAAATAAAATATAAATATATAATTTTATAAATATATGTGACCATATATGTATATATGGATGTGTGTATACAGTTTTAAAATGTGCATATTTACATTCCCAGCTGTGTGATGACAATAGGTGGTAAACAAGTCCATTTGATTTGAGTAATGTGCTTATAGGCAGATGAACTATAATTTTTCAAGGTTCAATCAAATCAACATTTATTAAGCTCATGTTATGTAGGAGACACTGGCATGAATAAGAGACAGCTTCTGTCCTAAAGGAATTATACAAACAGACTTAACAGAAGATAAGTAGGGAAACATATGCACCAAAAGATGAATAATAGAGTTTGGCTATTTAAAGGGAGAAACAAATTATATCGAGGTTGGAGGATCAGAAAAGACTTCAAGGAGTACATGGCCTTTTGAAATGAGCCCTACAAAGGCATGGGAATTTTAAGGAACTGAGGAAAGCATATTGATGGGATAGGACAGGAAAATTTATGCTATCAGATACTACAGGTGTTTTTATTTCTCTCTGATCACTACCTTTTTCTCTCTCTGGCCCTCTTCCCTCAGGGCCTCTTTTTCTTTACATACTAATAGGACACAAGTGAATTTGAGAGTTCACTTTTCTTTTTAACACAATGGAGTATTACTATGAGCCGAAGAATAACTGGTTAAAATAAAATGAAAATCTATTGAGACCTTCTTCATGTATACTTTTTGTCTTTGTTTTCTCCTTGCTATTTCTATTCCTGTGATTCACACTTTGTTTCATAGCATCAAAATTTGCTCACCCAGAGCCTGCAGGTGTCACCACTGCACACCCAGAGCCTGCATGTGGCAAAAATTCAATAAATATTTGCTGAATGACTAAACAAATGGAAGAATAGAGGTGAGGTAGGAACTGAGGAAAGCATAAAGATTGTTTGTTTGTTTGTTTGTTTGTTTTGAGACAAGTGCCTCCCTCTGTCGCGCAGGCGGGAGTGCTATGGCATGATCTTGGCTCATTGCAACCTCCGCCTCCTGGGTTCAAGCGATTTTCCTGCCTCAGCTTCCCAGGTAGCTGGGATTACAGGCATGCATCACCATGTCTAGCTGATTTTTCTGTTTTTAGTAGACAGGGTTTCACCATATTGGCCACACTGGTCTTGAACTTCTGACCTCCAGTGATCCATCTGCCTCAGTCTCCCAAAGTGTTGGGACTACGGGCATGAGCCACTGCCACAGGCTGCGTAAAGATATTTGCACTTGCAATTCTTTCATTTTATTTTACTAACCTCATATTTTAATGTTTACCAGTTATTCTGTAAACTTATTGTAGAATAATTAGAATGTTGATGGGTGAAATGACGCTTAACTTTGTTGTAGTTGCAGAGCACTTAAAACCCAGAAAATAAAACAGCAAAACAATGACTGTCTATTATGAAAACATAAAGATTGGTATCCTTCCAGAGTTTAAAAATTAAAGTCATCAAAAAAATATATTTGTGTAACTTTAAAGGGAATTTTTAAAAGGGAGCATAAGGTGAGAAAATGTTGAATATAAAATTTTGTTAAAGTTTGTAAATATTTGAAATTAAGTGATAATATTTGAATTCAGGTCAGGTTGTTGTCTACCAAAGATGTGACGAGTCTGTGCAACACACAGACGTTAGTTAATAGAAATTTTGTCCTTACTTTCCTCGATGTGCCAAAGTCCACAGACCCCCATGGAACTCTCTCTGTTCAACAATTTCCTATTAAAAAATGGCTGTTGGTGTTTCATACCCTAACTTCATAGAACATATTTATTCCTTATTGCAATGTGTTTTTCTGCTGGTTTATATATTTTCTATTTACATTGCTAAAACCCAGTACAGCTTTTAATTTCTTTCATGTTATTTACTTGAATTGCTTTTCCTATTTAATTGTGCTTTACAATTATGTAGTTGAATCTACTAAGCAAGGTATATTTAACGAAGCCTTGTTTCCATTTTTTTTCCTCTGCTCGAGTCTCTTTTCTGTTTCTATAGGATACTACTTAACACACATATAAGTATATATACTTATTTATTTATATAACTATATATAGATAATTGACCTTTGCACAACGTGGGAGTTAGGAATGCAGATCCCCCATGCAGTCAGAAATCCATGCATCAGTTTTGTCTCCTTCAAAACTTAACTACTAATAGTCTACTGTTGACGAGAAGCCTTACCAAGAACACAGCTGGTTGATTAACACATCTATTGTATATTCTACATATTATATATTGTATTCTTGCAAAAAAGTAAGCTGGAGAAAAGAAAATATGAAAGAAAATCATAAGGAAGAGAAAATACATTTACTGTTTATTAAGTGAAAGTGGGTCAGCATAAAGGTCTTCATCCTTATTGTCTTCATGTTGAGTAGACTTACAAGGAAGAGGAAGAGGAAGGGTTGGTTTTGCTGTCTGAGAAATAGCAGAGGTAAGAGAAAATCCATGAAATCCATGCATTAAGTGGATTCGTGCAGTTCAAACACATGTTGCTCAAGGGTCACTGTATATTATAATATTTTCCCCCTTTTCTTAAATAAATGATAGATTATGCACAATATTTTCTACCTTACACATTTAAGTTTAATGATAGACCCTACAGGTAACTCTATAATATTATAGTAGACATAAATATTTAACAGAATGATTAGGGAAAAAGGCTAAAGTAACATCACAAATAAAATTGCAATCACTTGTAGACTTTTGGAATATATGTCAATGGTCAACTAATGTTACCACCTACTAAAAACAGCAGTTTACTAAAAACTATAGTAACTGGTAATTGGAAAGTAATGTTTTAAGCATTTATACCCTAGCATAATGATTTGGGGTGTGTGTGTGTGTGTGTGTGTGTGTATGCTTTTTTAGTGGGCTTTTGTATATTTTACAAAATTGTTAGGAGGTGCAGGTTGATGAGTAATGTGTTAGTTATACTTTTTCTTCATTGAGATAAAGTGATATGTTCTCTAAGTTAGTGCTATCACACAGAATGTCTGATTTCCAAAAAGAGATTACTGATAATAAGAGTATTATGTATTTTATTTGTTTATCTTAATTCACCTGTATGGATGATTGATGTTAAGATTTTACTGCCAGACAGTAGGTGGCACTATAAGTATGTGTTCATTAGAGACCAAATTCATTTATAATAAACTCCACATGTAGTTTGTATTTAATACTTGAAGTTGTTGCACTTAATGTTGTTCAAAAAAATGGACCATTGTCTAATGTCTAGAAATATATTTCTGATATATTTAGAATTTATATCCAAACTTTATTTGAAATACTATCAGTTATAGCTAGTAAGGCTATGTGTTTGTGTATGAGAGAGTAGAAACAGATTATGTTACTGATACTCCAATACCAAATTATCGTTTAATTTAGTATAGTGAATAGTTTTAATGAGTCAATCATTTCAGTGTTACATTATCCGAAATGAAGACTGAATATATTCCTTCGGCACTGACAAATGAGCTATCTTTCCCGCAATTTTTAAATACTGTTATTTAAAAAAGGAAATCTGGCCAGGCATGGTGGCACATGCCTACAATCCCTGCACTTTAGAAGGCCAACGCAGGAGGATAGCTTGAAGTCAGAAGTCCGAGACCAGCCTGGGAAAACATAATCGGATCCAATCTCTACAAAAAAATAAAAATAAATAACTTAGCCAGGTGTGGTGACATGTGCCTGTAGTCCCGGCTACTCAGGAGGCAAAAGCGAGAGGATTACTTGAGGCTATGAGTTTAATCACTAGCCATGATCATGCCACTTACTCCAGCCTGGGTGATAAAGCGAGACAGTCTCAAAAAAAAAAAAAAAAGAAATCAAACTAGACTTAATGTCAAAATTAGAATTTTGTTGGTCTTCTTAACTGTTATTATAATTTTGTTTACTTTGAAGTTTTAATAGTTCTTTAAAAAAGCTGTTACCACTGACCTCCATGTTGCTAAATCCGGTTTTCAATTCTCAGGACTCATGATGTTTGATATATCAACAGTATTTTTCACACACAGCAGATTACTCTTTTTTTTTTCCTTTTGAGACAGAGTCTTTGTTTTCCAGGCTGGAATGCAGTGGCGAAATATTGATTCACTGCAGCCTTTGCCTCCCAGGCTCAAGTGATCCTTCCACCTCTTCCTCTATAGTAGCTAGAACTACAGGTGCCTGCTACATGCTTGTCTAATTTTTTGTATTTTTAGTAGAGACAGAGTTTCACCATGTTGGCCAGGCGGGTCTTGAACTCCTGACCTCAAGTGATCCACCCACCTCAGGCTCCCAAAATGCTGGTTTTATAGGCATGAGTCATCACTCCTGGCCCTACTCGTTTCTCCCGAAATCATCTTTTTTTTCTCCCTTAGCTTTTAGGACACCACACACTTCTGGTATTCCTTCTACATCACTGTCTGGTCCTTCTCTGTTTGCTTTTTCAACTTCCCCTGAATCTTCTAATGTTGAGTGTCCCAGAGATCAGTTCTTGATCAGCTTCTTTCTTATTCACATTAATTGCCTCATTGATATCATCCAGATTTATAGTTTTAAGTATAAGTAAAAATTTCATATTTTAAGTGGAGTTCAAAAGCTTCAGTTGTATGAAAGGGGCTACTACATTATTTTAAGGGGAACCTGATTGCAAATCAAGTTATATATAAGTTCCACAAAGTCATGAGATGTGTTATGGTAGCTTCTGTGTACCACCATTCCTAAATGAGAATTCCTAAATGTATATCTCTAGCCTACACCTCCTCTGTGAATTCCAGACATAAATTCAACTGCCAGTCTTATTCATCTCAGGTGATGTTAGCTACACATATTTTCTGTTGCGCAAAACCATTGAACATTCTTGACTCTTTTATTTTCAACCTGCCAGGAAGTCCTGTTGGCTGTACCTTCAACATATACCCAAAATCTGACCACTTCTCATGATCTTCACTGTTACCACCATCCAACAATTATCAGGTTTCACTTGAATTATTGCACTAGCCTTCCAACTGATCTCTCAACCTCCATCTTGACTGCCTTACTATATACTTTCAACACAGCAGCCAGAGTTTCTATTAAAATGGAAGTCAGTTTATTTCAGCCTTCTGCTCAAAATTCTGCAGTGACTCCTCTTTTCATGCAGAATAAAAATCAAAGTCCTTACAATATACTCTAAGGTCAAACACGACCTAGGCCTCATTACCTATTTGAGCTCATCTCTTCCTACTCTTCCCTTCTCTCACTCCACTTCATCCACTTCAGCCACTTCATCCACACTGTGGCCTCTCTTACTGTTCTACAAACATGGCAGGTGCACTCCTATCTCAGGGCCTTTGTATGAGATGTCTCCTTTACCTAAAAGGCCTCCCTCTTATTCTTTTTTTTTTTTTTTTAATTGAGACAGAGTCTCACTTTGTTGCCCAGGCTGGAGTGCAGTGGTGTGATCTCAGGCACTGCAACCTCCGCCTCCCAGGTTCAAGTGATCCTTCTGCCTCAGCCTCTTGAGTTACAGGTGCATGCCACCATGCCTGGCTAATTTTTGTATTTTTAGTAGAGACAGGGTTTCACCATGTTGGCCAGCCTGGTCTCTAACTCCTGACCTCAGGTGACCTGCCTGCCATGGCCTCCCAAAGTGTTGGGATTAGAGGCGTGAGTCACTGCACCCGGCCATCCTCTTATTCTTTCTGTGGCTTGCTCTCTCGCCTCCTTGTTCTTTTCCCCTGTCACATTGAGGGGTATAGTAGAGTAACTATTTACAGTTTCAAACTTTATTCCTGGCCCCAGCATCCCATCTATCTTACCCTACTCTGTATTTTTTCCAAAGAATATATCATCTTTGGTATAATGTATATATCATTTTTATATAGTATATAAAATATAAATATATTATAAAAATAATACACATTTATAGCTAATATAGAAATGATATGATGGCTTATTGTATCTATTTTTTTTGTACTAAAATATAAGTTTCCTATGAACAGAGATTGTCTTTCTGAATCACTCCTCTGTCAGTGATTAGAGCCATGCCGAATTGTAGGTAATCTATAAATATTTATTAAATGATGAATAAATGAATGAATGGTGGGAAGACAGTACACCATAAACTTTTCATTATTCAGGGTCTCTAGAGATTGCTTGGTGTTAATTTAGAAATGGTCCCTCAGATTTTAAAGGATGATTTACTGATATAATAGTTTGTTTTTCCTTTATAGTTGATTGAACCAATGGTGGACTCACTGGAATGAAGTTTCAAGCTATTATATAGGGGGTCTAGTTAAAAATGTAATTCACGGCCAGGCATGGTGGCTCACGCCTGTAATCCTAGCACTTTGGGAGGCCGAGGTGGGTGAATCACCTGAGGTCAGGAGTTCAAGACCAGCCTGGCCATCATGGTGAAACCCCATCTTTAAAAAAAAAAAATATATATATATATATAAAATTCACACAATTTAAGGTATAATAAGAAGGTGTCTAATATTTGAGAAATACTTAATATATTGGACATCTAGATTGCCCAGTAAGAAAGGAAATTGACATTAATTGGGCTATTAACATACATATGGCACTACACATCTTTCATATACATATTATCATTTACTCCTTGCAACTCTGGATTAGTGATTGCCCTAATTTTGCTGACTTGGAGGTTTTGGCTTGGGAACATATAATTGCTTGACTACGATCACATACTACTTGGGAGCACCCACTGGGATTCAAATCCAGTTTTGATTCCTAAGCTCATGGTCATTAATGACATGATTCTGCCTCACTATTCTTTAAGAGGAAATACATTTAAATCTTTAACAGAATGTATTTGTTGTACCAAGAACAAGTACAAGTAAATAAAAAATCAGATAGACAAACCAGTGATTTGTGAACATTTACAGCCCAGAGATACCTCAACTTCTGGACCCATCTCCAATTTCAACCTTGGTCTAGGGAACTTGATTTTATTTGATTTTGATTTTGATAAGAAATAGATTAAAAGGAAACGCTGATATTAGGTCCCTTCATACTCTAGATCTGGATAACTGAAGGTAGTGTTTTTCAAGTCCTATTGCACATTCAACTCTTTAATTCTGTCATAAAGGACAAAGCAAGGTGATCTATATAATAAAATCAACCTGGCCAGGACATAGTCAATCTGATTATTCTGACCATTCTGGCAGCCAAGCTAGATTTTGGGTTGATTCCCATAAAAAATTAACCTATCTATCTCCTCTCCTAAACTTGGATGGGAAAAAAAAAAAATAGAACAAAGTTCTTCTGTCTGAAGTAGATTCTGCTTCCTGTCCCAGCCTCCAGATGATAATGACTCAAGGGGCAAAACATAAGCAAAGTGCATGCAAGGGTCATCTGTTGTTTTCAAATGAAATGAAATTGCCTAACTCACACATCTGCTCCCCACCCCTGCTCTGTGGAGATGGCTAACGATCAGACAGAGCCCAGATTCTTTTGATAACCGTTTTGTGGCAATACCACCAGGGAAAGTGTTCCCTTGGCACTTAAGCTGTAACTCAGAGTCCCAGAAAGTTCTTTCCTGTCTCATGCCCCAGTGTTAGTCGAGTGACTTTTGAGGCTCGAGGATGTTCTGCATCACTTTTATTTTGAGATCACATGTCTTGACACAGCTGGTGAGTGTTAATGACCAGGCCACAGCGCTCAGGTCTGCACGTCCACTCTCCCCATTTCCCAACAAGGGAAACATCCTGGGTTGTGGTTCTCACAACACAAAGGAGACACTAAAGCCTTGGAATAATCCTCAGTGGGAGAGGAGCTATTTTTCAATTTGGCTCAGGACCAAGTGCCAAAAAAACGTAAAACCATTGATTACATATTACTCCTTTTGGCCAAAAAGCAGAAATTATACAAACACACAGGAACAATTTATTATATTTCTTTCCCACATTCTTTCTTTTCCCCAGATATATTGTTTAAATTTGAACAGTTCTGCAAAAGAGCCCGTGGGAATAACACTTCCCACATGAACAGCTTCCTTGCTTATGAGAGTCAATTCAGTTCTCTGGTGGCCTGAGGGGCCAATTTTAGGTTATGTAATATAACCCCAGAAGTCCTTATATGCCATTCTGTGGGGGAAGGGAAGAGGGAGAATCATAAACCCCCAATATCTGTGAGTTAATAAAAGACCATTCTCTGTGGCTTTGGGCTTAGCGTTACCTTCTTCTTGCTCATGCCAACACAAAGCGCTGGTGATACAGCAGAAAAGACAGGAGGACTGAGGTATGATGTGGTTCAGCTCAGATCAACAACCACGTGTTACAATCGATATTCTAGGAATTAAGCTGAATATTCAAAGGCAAGTTACTTTCAGTCTTCACCAGCATCTAGCAGAAAGAATGGGCTAGAATTTAAACCTGATACCTCATCAACCGAAAACAAGAATCAGACCCACAAGTGGCGTGTATCAGTCACTTTACAATTTCTTTCAACACAGTGATACTGCTCATGTTGGCCACTACCAAACACAGGGATAAAATGAATTAGCAGTTTCAGCCCTGTATTAGTGAAGCATCCAAAGCAATGAAAATAGAGTAGCAGTTTACCTAATAGCAGGAAATAATTTATTTTGTCATTGATTCTGTTATACTCCTATGAAACTCAAATGATGTTCCCTGCCAAACAGAAATAATTGGAGTATGGATAAAATTGGAAGGGTTCAAGCAGTTTTTCTGTTTCTTGGCTAAATGTTGTTTTCATTATTATATTATCAAAGTCCAGTAGGGTTTCCCGGCCCTCATATTTCTAAAACCGAGGAAGATCTGATTCTTAGGCTATGAGGAATTACTTTACTTCGCATAAAACCTTGATTATCTTTTGAGCAGCAGACTTCAACCTATAGCAAAGCCTATTGAGCAATTTATTGAATGTTAATATATGCCAAGTCCTAGATTAATTGCTTTCTATATCCCATCTCTTTTACTCTTTGTAACCATTCTGAGAAAGTTAATATTGTTTCTGTAATTCTGGAGAAAGAAATTGCTACAGGCTACCTAACTTGCTGAAGATTACTCACCAATTAACCTGTGATAGAGTGGTAGAGCCAAAATTAAGAGCCAAAGTGTCATAAACAGTGGCCAAATATGATGAAATAAGTATATTGTGCTCAAATTTTAAAAATCCATCAAAAATATAAGTTGTTAACAATAAGCATGTTTACTTATATGTAATTGCTGAGAATGTATTTGCATTTTCCAGAGTAGCCTTGAATTTTGCAAAGGTATTTATTTATTTATTTATTTATTTTTGAGACAGAGTTTCTCTCTGTTGCCCAGGCTGGAGTGTAGTGGTGTGATTTCAGCTCACTGCAACTTCGAACCCCCAGGTTCAAGTGATTCTCCTGCCTCAGCCTCCCGATTAGCTGGCATCAGAGGTGTGAACTCCTGACCTCAAGCAATCCACCCACCTTGGCCTCCCAAAGTGCTGGGATTACAGGCATGAGCCACTGTACCTGAAATTTTGCAAAGCTTTAATTCCTCTGGAAAGAACAAGATTTTAACAATGTCAGGTCAAATGTTTTTCTGAAACAAATGTTTTGGGGGAAAACATTTAAGAACAATCTCTTTGTGTGTATTTTTTTAATCTTTCTTTTTCTGAAAATTAACCAATACATTCTCATTGACATGATTTCTGCCAAGACATTTAAAAGTACCATAAATATAGAACATGTATGCTCAATGAAACAGACAGGGAAAAAAGAGATACTTAAATAGTGCTGTTTGAATGGAAAATAAGAAACTAGGCATGCTTGTAGAGTTAGGTTATATGATTCAATTAACCTCAAAGCATAAAACATGCTTTATGCCCTTCTTTATTCTTTTTCTAATTCATAATTTGCTTCTGTACTGTAAAGATAGTATTTTTATAGAAATGCAGGTAAGAATTATTTATGTGGTAATAAAATCTTACAGAACAAAAATTTCTAACACACACATACACATATATATCATTTTAAAAGCATATAATATCAAAATAAATCAACTTTGTACATGACCTGAATTATCATCATTTTTTCATTTTTTTTCATTTTTTTGGTTTTCTTTTTGTTTTTTTTTTTTTTTGAGACAAGGTTTTGCTCTTTCACCGAGGTTGCAGTTCAATGGTGTGATCATGGCTCACTGCAACCTCCATCTTCTGGGCTCAAATGATCCTCCCACCTCAGCCTCCTAAGTAGCTGAGACTACAGGCACACCACCATGCTTGGCTAATTTTTGTATTTTTTTTAAAGACAGGGTTTTACCGTGTTACCCAGGCTGGTCTCAAACTTTTGGGCTCGAGCAATCTACCCACTACAGCCTTGCAAAGTGCTGGGATTACAGGTGTGAGCCACCACAGCCTGCTGGTTTTTTCTGTTTTTAATATCTACTAATATGGAATGGGAATGGCTGCAAACAAACTCAGTATATTAACTTTGTTTTGGGAGGTCTATTTAGTTGGTTTATCATCTCATTTCAAAGCTTTTGTAACATTAAAAAACACAAAAACTAAACTTCATTTTGAGGTTTTATAGCTATGAACATCTGCGTGATTTCAAGGTATAGGGCAAATGTATGTTTATTGTCTTTTTTTTTTTTTTGAGGCAGGGTCTCACTTCTGTCACTCAGGCTAGAGTGCAGTGGCATGATCACGGCTCACTACAACCTCCACCTCCTGGGCTCAGGTGATCCTACCACCTCAGCCTCCCAAGTAGCTGGGACTACAGGCATCCAACACCATGCCTGGCTGATTTTTGTTATTTTTTATAGAGATGGGGTTTCACCGTGTTGCCCAGGCTGGTCTCAAATTCTTGGGCTCAAGCCATCCACTCGCCTTGGCCTCCCAAAGAGCTGCAATTATAGGCATAAGCTACCACGTCCAGCCTGTTTATTGTCATTTTAATGATAATGGTAACATTGACCTTGTAATGTAGTTAGGTGATTTATTTCTAAGGAGACACTCCTGTGACATTTAAGATGAGATTAGAAAGAAAGTCCTAAACAAAATACTAGCAAATCAAATTCAGCAGCACAATGAAACAGATAATACAACATGATCAAGTGAGATTTATTCCAGGAATGCAAGGATGTGTAACATATACAAATAAATAAACATGATATGTCACATCAACAGAATAAAGGACAAAAACTATATGATAATCTCAGTAGACACATAAAAAGCATTTGATAAAATTCAACATCCCTTCATGATAAAACCTCTCAACAGACTCAGAATAGAAGAAACATAGCTCAACATACTAAAGGCCATCTATGACCAACCCACAGCTAAAATCATACCAAATGAGGAAAAGCTGGAAGCCTTTCTTCTAAGAACTGGCACAAGACAAAGCTGCCCACTTTCAACATACCTATTAACATATACTGGAAGTTTTAGCCAGAGCAATCAGGCAAGACAAAACAAAAGATATCTGTATTAGTCTATTTTCATGCTGCTGATAAAGATATACCTGAGACTAGGTAATTTATAAAGAAAAAGAGGCTTAATGGACTCACAGTTTATGTGGCTGGGGAAGCCTCACAATCATGACAGAAGGTGAAAGGCATGTCTTACATGGTGGTAGACAAGAGAGAAAATAAGAACCAAGTGAAAGGGTTTTCCCCTTATAAAACTGTTAGGTCTCGTGAGACTTATTCACTCCTACCAGGTCCTTCCCACAACATGTGGGAATTATAAGAGCTACAGTTCAAAATGAGATTTGGGTGGGGACACAGCCAAACTGTATCATTCCACCTCAGCCCCTCTTAAATCATATATCCTCACATTTTAAAACCAATCATGCCTTCCCAACAGTCCCCCAAAGTCTTAACTCATTTCAGCATTAACTCAAAGTCTACAGTCCAAATTCTCGTCAGAGACAAGGCAAGGCCCTTCTGCTTATAAGCCTGTAAAATAAAAAACAAGTTAGTTTCTTCCTAGATACAATGGAGGTACAGGCATTGGATAAAGACATCCATTCCAAAAGGGAGAAATTGGCCAAAATGAAGGGGCTACAGGCCCCATGCAAGTCTGAAAACTAAAAGGGCGGTCATTAAACCTTAAAGTTCCAAAATGATCACCTTTGACACCATGTCTCACATTTAGGTCTTACTGATATAAGAGATAAGTTCCCATGGTCTTGGGCAGCTCTACCCCTGTGGCTTTGCAGGGTACAGCCTTCCTCCTAGCTGCTTTCATGGGCTGGCATTCAGTTTCTGTGGCTTTTCCAGGTAGACAGTACAAGCTGTCAGTGGATCTATCATTCCAGGGTCTGGAGGACGATGGCTGTCTTCTCGCAGCTCCACTAGGCTTCAACCCTACGTCTCCCTTCTACACTCCCTGAGCAGAGGTTCTCCATGAGGGTCCAACCCCTGCAGCAAACTTCTACCTGGACATCCATGCATTTCCATACATCCTCTGAAATCTAGGCAGAGGTTCCCAAACCTCAATTCTTGACTTCTGTGCACCCATAGAACAACAGCATGTGGAAGCTGCCAAGGCTTGGGGCTTGCACCCTTTGAAGCAATGGCCCAAGCTTTACGTTTGTCCCTTTTAGCCATGGCTATAGTGGCTGTGATGCAGGGTACCAAGTCTGTAGGCTGAACACAGCAGGGGGGCCCTGGGCCCAGCCCAGGAAACCATTTCTTCCTCCTAGGCCTCTGGCCTGTGATGGGAGGGGCTACTGCAAAGGTCTCTGAAATGCCTTGGAGACATTTTCCCATTGTCTTGGTGATTAACGTTTGGCTCCTTGTTACTTATGCAAATTTCTGCAACTGGCTTGAATTTCTCCTTAGAAAATGGGTTTTTCTTTTCTATCACATTGTCAGACTACAAATTTTTAAACTTTCTTGCTCTCTTTCCCTTTTAAAACTGAATGCTTTAAACAACACCCAAGTCACATTTTGAGTGCTTTGTTACTTAGAAATTTCTTTCACCAGATGTACTAAATCATCTCCCTCAAGTTCCAAGTTCCACAGATCTCTAGGGCAGGGGCAAAATACACTAGTTTCTTTGCTAAAATATAGCAAGAGTCACCTTTAGTCCAGTTCCCAACAAGTTTCTTATCTTCATCTGAGACCACCTCAGTCTGTGTATCATTGTCCATATCATTATCAGCATTTTAGTCAAAGGCATTCAACAAGTCTCTAGGAAGTTCCACACTTTCCCACATTTTTCTGTCTTCTTCTGAGCCCTGCAAAATGTTCCAACCTCTGCATGTTATCCCATTCCAAAGTCACTTCCACATTTTGTGTATCTTTACTGCAGCAC
Source organism: Cacajao melanocephalus (assembly GCA_963573385.1). Classification (NCBI taxonomy): domain Eukaryota; kingdom Metazoa; phylum Chordata; class Mammalia; order Primates; family Pitheciidae; genus Cacajao; species Cacajao melanocephalus. The sequence continues at coordinate 4,833 of CAUYLG010026111.1, read as the reverse complement.
CCCACTCTACCGGTACCAATGTACTGTATTTTTCTGCTTTAATGCTGTTTCATGAGGCCTCACAATCATTGCAGAAGGTCAAAGTCACGTCTTAAACGGTGACAGAGAAGAGAGAAAATAAGAACCAAGTGAAAGGTGTTTTCCCTTATAAAATTATCTGATTATTCACTACCATGAAAACATTATGTGGGGGAAACTGCCCCATGATTCAATTATCTCCCACCAGGTCCCTCCACAACACATGCAATTCAAGATGAGATTTGGGTGGGAACACAGCCAAACCATATCAACATCCAAATTGGAAAAGAGGAAGCTGAATTCTTCTTTGTGGATGAAATGATCTTATATTTAGAAAAACCAAAAGACTACTCCAAAAATCTCTTAGAACTAATAAAAAAATTTAGCAAAGGTGCACACATGAAGTCAACATAGACAAGTCAGCAGTATTTCCTTACACCAATGATGAACTGTCTGAAAAAGAAATCAAGAAGACAATCCTATTTACAATAGCTAAAAAATATAAAATGCCTATGAATAAATTTAACCAAGGAGGTAAAAGACCTTTACAAAAACAAAAAAGCAAAACCAAAAAACAAAACCACAAAACGCTGATGAAATATATTCAAGAAGACACACAACAAACCTGGAAAGAAGGCTGGGTATGGTGGCTCACACCTGTAATACCAGCACTTTGGGAGGCTGAGGCAGGCAGATCACTTGAGGTCAGGAGTTTGAGATCAGGCTGGCCAACATGATGAAACCCCATCTCTACTAAAAATACAAAAATTAGCCAAGTGTGGTGGTGGGCACCTGCATTTCCAGCTACTCAGGAGGCTGAGGCAGAAGAACCACTTGAACCTCGGAGGTGGAGGCTGCAGTGAGCCGAGATCGCATCACTTTGCCACTGCACTCCAGCTTGGGCACCAGAGTAAGATTCTGTCTTAAAAAAAAAAAAAAAAGAAAGAAACAAAACAAAACAAAAAACATGGAAAGACATCCCATGCTCATGGATTGGAAGAATTAATTTTGTTGAAATGACTATACTACCCAAAGCAATCCACAGATTCAATGTAATCTCTATCAAAATATTAATGCCATCTCTCACAGAAAAAGTAAATGTCCTAAGATTTGTACTAAACCACATAAGAGTTTGAATAGCCAATGCAATCTCGAGCAAAAAGAATAAAGCTGGAGGCATCATACTACTAGACTTCAAAATATATTACAAGGCTACAGTAACCAAGGCATCATTATATTGGTATAAAAATAGATACATAGACCAATGGAATATACTATAGAACCCAGACATAAATTCACATATTTACAGCCAACTAATTTTTGACAAAGGCATCAAAAATATACATTGGGGAAAAGACATCCTCTTCAATAAATGGTGCTGGAAAAAAAGATATCTATATGCAGAACAATGAAACTGGATCCCTATCTCTCACCATATACAAAAATCAACTTAGGATTGATTTAAGTTTAAATGTAAGACCAGAATCTATAAAAGAAAGTTATGCTAGAAGAAAACACAAAGGAAATACTTCAGGACGGTGGTCTAGACAAAGATTTTATGGCCAAGACCTCAAAAGCACAGGCATCAGAAACAAAAATAGATAGGACTATATTAAGTTAAAAAGTTTCTGCACAGCAAAGGAGGCAATCAACAGAATAAAGGGACAACCTGTAGAATGGGAGAAAATACTTGCAAACTATTCATCTGACAAGGGACTAATGTTCGGAATATATAAGTAACTCGAACATCTCAATAGTAAGAAAACAAATAACCTTTTTAGAAGTGGGCAAAGGATAGCCTTGACAGCATAGTGAGACCCAGTCTCTGCAAAAATAAAATAAAAAGGTTAACTGGGTGTGGTGGTACATTCCTGCAGTCCCAGTTACTTGGGAGACTGAGGTGGGAGGATTGCTTGACCCCGGGAGATGGAGGCTGTAGTGAGTCATGGTTGTGCCGCTGAACTCCAGCCTGGGTGACAGAATGAGATCCTGTCTTGAAAAAAAAAAATTGGGCAAAGGAAATCAGTAGACATTTCTCAAAAGAAGACATACAAATGGCCAACAGATATATGACAAAACATGTTCAACATCTCTCATCAACAGGGAAATGCAAATCAAAACCACAATGAGATATTTTATCCTAGTTAGAATGGCTATTACTAAAGAGACAAAAAATAGCAGATGTTGGCGAGGATGCAGAGAAAAGGGAACTCTTATACCCTATTGGTGGGAATGCAATTAGGACACCCAATATGGAAAACAGTGTGGAGATTTCTGAAGAAACTAAAACTAGAATTACCATATGATCCCACAATTCCACTACTGTTTATTTATACAAAGAAAAGGATATCAGTATATCAAAGGGATACCTGCACCCTCATGTTTATTGTAGCACTATTTACAATAGAAAAGATATGGAATTAACCCAAGTATCCACCAACATATGAATGAATAAAGGAAAATGTGGTATATATGCACAATGGAATATTATTCAGCTATAAGAAGAATAAAATTATGTCATTTGCAAAAGTATGGATGGAACTTCAGGTCATTATGTTAAGTGAAATGAACCAGGCACAGAAAGACACATGTCACATGTTCTCACTCATAGGTAGGAGGTAAAAAGTTGATCTCATGGAGGTAGAGGGTAGAACGATAGATACCAGAGGCAGGGGGATGTAAGGTGGGAGGGGCAAATGAAGAGAGGTTGGTTCATAGATACAAACATATAGTTGGATAGAAGGAATAAGTTCGAATGTCCAGTAGTAGAGTAGGGTGACTGTAGTTAACAATAACAATGTATATTTCAAAATAACTAAAACAAAAGATTTGAAGAAAGGATAAATATTCAAGGTCATGGATACCTTAAGTACTGTTACTTTATAATTACACACTTTATGCATGTAACAAAACATCACATGTACACCATAAATATGTACAAATATTATATATCAATAATACAAAGACATACAAAATAAATTAGGTAAGAAAGTTCTTTGCCTTGGTAGTGCAGCAGCCACAGGTTATGACTCCAGCCATGTGGCCATGTGAAAGGAGCTGATTCATAGTGGGAGAAATAAACCCAACAAATAGAAAGATGAAAAGGTGTGTGTCTGTGTGTGTCTGTGTGTGTGTGTGTGTGTGTGTGTGAGAGAGAGAGAGAGAGAGAGAGAGAGAGAGAATGAATGTGTCCTTAATTCCTGGTTCTATTCCCTAAGGGATCTGAAGCTGCTCTGACTCCTATAACAAAATACCATAAACTGGTTAGCCTATAAAAAGCAGAAATTTATTTCTCATAGTTGTGGAAGCTGGGAAGTCCACCATCAATGTGTCAGCAGATTTAATGTCTGGCGAGAGCCTGCTCTCTGATTTATTGATGGTGCCTTCTTGCTGTGTCCTCACATGGCAAAAGGGACCTCTTTTGTAAGGGTAATAGTCCTGTCTAGGAGGGCCCTGCCCCCATGAACAGGACTATTATCTCCCAAAGCCTCCACCTTTTAATACCATCACTTTGGGAGTTAAGATCATCTCCCAAAGCCTCCACCTTCTAATATCATCACTTTGAGAGTTAGGATCATCTCCCAAAGCCTCCACCTTCTAATACCATCACTTTGCAAGTTAGGATTTCAACGTATAAATTTTGAGGGACATAAACTCTAGTCCACTGCAGAGTCCTTTTACATACAGGGATCTTTTCATCTCAAAGGCTGAAGGATAGTCTGAAAAAAAAATTATATAAACAAGAAGCAAAAGATTACACACAGGGTATTGCTCTCACTTACAAAATAGTTTTCAGGTCCTGAATATCAAATTGCTGTGGAGAGGCCATGATAATAGTGTTAATTAAGAGGTAAAGACCATAAACTCTAGTTTGCCTAGAAAGTCTCAGATTATACCAGCTGTCCTAATCTCCTGTCTGGCTTAGCATTTGCCAGTTTTTATTTTCCAATTAAGCATTATTATTAATAGTTACAGTAAAATAATCCAGCATGGGTCTGATAGAGATCCACTTTTTTTTTTTTTTTTTTTTTTTGGAGAAAGGAAGAAGAAAGAAAAAAGGGGGAGAGAGAACAGAATTCTTGCTCTATTGCCCAGGCTGGAATACAATCTAGGAATAGGTATTAAAAACCTCTTTTATGCCAGTAACTGTACTTAACAACAGAGACAGGAAGGAATAAGGGAAGAAAATAACAAACAAACAGCCAACCAATATTTCATTTAAGTCTGTGAAATGCTATGCAAATGCTGAAGAGCGATTTACTTCCAGTTATATAGTCACTTTCAGAATAGGTATAATATGATACTGAGAAAAATATATGTTCTGGAGACCTGGGGTGAAGAATTCTATAGATATTCACTAAGTTTACTTACTCTAGGTCTAAATTCCCTATTAATTTTCTATCTCGTTGATCTGTCGAATATTAAAAATGTGGTGTCAAGATCTCCCGCCATTATTGTGCGGGAGTCCAAGTCTTTTTATAAGTCATTTAAAACTTGTCTTATGTCTCTGGGTGCTCCTATATTGGGTGCATATATATTTATGATCATTAACTCCTGTTGTCGCATTGATTCTTTTACCATTATGTAATATCCTTCTTTGTTTTTTTAAATCTCTGTTACTGTTAAAGTCTATTTTGTTGGAGACAAAAATTACAACTCCTGGGTTTTTTTGTTTTTTTTTTTACTCTCCATTTGATTGGTGAATCTTCCTCCATCCCTTTGTTTTAAGTCTTTGTGTGTCGATGCTTGTGAGATAAATCTGGATACAGCATACCAATGGGTTTTGACTTTTTGTTCAATTTGCCTGTCTGTGTC